>JBBPLG010000174.1:0-37072 GCA_038089695.1 Xanthoconium separans | reverse complement strand
GGAGTCTAGCTAGACTGTCTATGACCGAGATGTCTAGAGGAGCAAGGGTTGGCCATAAGTGAGAGTATGGTGACTCTTGGTGTGTCCTATGACAAGGACGACAATGACAGTATTCCCTGAATACTGGTATATGTGGTAAGGCTTCTGCCAGAGCCTTGAGGTAACGTGGTCCCTGTCCGTCGAGGAAGGCAAAGAAGAAAGAAGAAAGTGGTCTGGTCTGGTGGTGCTGCCGGTGAACCATAAAACTGTAACAATATACCCCCATCTTGGCCCTATGATCATGAGATCAACCTCAACAAATCCTTCACCCCCAAGATTGGGAAGTTGTACCCCCTGTCTCCCAATGAACATAAGGCCACTGATGAATTCATTAAAGAAAACCTCCATTCCAGGAAAATCCATCCCTTGATTGAACCAAACATGCATGTGGTTTCATTGAGGCAGACAGCTGAACAGAGCTTTTTTGGATGCTAACTCTAGGGAGGTGGTCCAAACAGTGGGATCAGCATTCAAAATATCAAATTTACATGCACAGGCAAACTGTATAGTACATGCAGACCTCAATCATCTTTCCTGGCAGATTTGAGGGGGTGGCGGAGGCACCATCGGTGTACCAGGCAATGACCCCAGAAACGGCAACGCTGGCAAAAGCACACCTGCAGGCCCAGTAACGAAGTTGTGAGGTACTCTGCTTTCTCTACTATCAAGGGATAGTAGGAGTTACCACAGAAGCATAGTAACTGGAGAAGATATGGTTCAGTGGGAGCTACTCACTGAAGTGGGAAGAGAGGATGCAAGCTAAGGTGGGTGCTGATAGAGCAGGTAGAACAAAGAATGGAGATTCGAGTTCTTAGGAGAGCAACTATAGAGTCACTCTCCTTAAGTAGTGTTTAGCTACTTGCACTGCCTCTACTAAGTATAGTAGGAATAAACATAGGTAGACAAAGGGGACATCATAAAGTATGAGTCAATGAGAAAAGGATTGATAATCCTAAACATATCTATCAATAGCAGTAAATGCTCTTTGATGTGATGAGTAAGAGATGAGTAAATGTGATAGTGTAATCAGAACAATAGTCCAAGACCATCATGTGATGTGGTCTAGAATCTGGGTCATGAATAGAATGAAACTAAAGATAGAAAACCCAGATTTCAACATCCAGCACTCTACCTGCTCATGCTCCTCTGTCTGCCCATCATGCTAGGCATCCTTGTGTGCCCACCCATCAGCTCAGCATCTGTACATCCCCACACATCAAACTCAGTGTGGACCCGTTCATGCATTCTCACACACCCAGTCCAAGTTCAACCCCAGGCATGGTCAGCACCATGCCAGGAGCAAACATCATCAAGACTGCAGATGTGGAAGGTGGCGGTGGTATCGCTGGGGTGGTGGACACAAAGGGCATGTACTGGTGTGGACTTGGGGGGACAAACCTACCCATAGCTGGGGTTCCCAAGTATGGAGTTCTCACACCCTCGAGGACCCAACCATTGCCCTACCACATCACACATCCAATATTTGAGAGGCCACAATGGTGAAGTTGACCAGCCCATTTGCATTTCACACCCATTGACTCAGCAGTGACAATTCCTATGGTCAAGTCCATCAGAAGCCACTTTGATGGTGACACAAAGGAAATACAAAACACAGGTAAATACATCATCAATGACGCCAACACAGCTGAAACAATAGTTTAGCGGTCGTCATTACATAGGTAGATAATCCATAGGTTGTATGTACCTACAGTAAGAAACAACTGAATGAAAGCAGTTGTACATTGGTGGATCATAATAACCATCAGATAAAGTTCAAACTTGAAAAAAATGCCAAGGGTACTCTGGTCAAGTTCCAGCTTACAAGTGTGATGTGTCACGCTGTCCTGGTTCATGTAGAAAGGTGTGGAGCATGGCACAACATAGGTAGTGGGGATAACATGGAGATGATAATGATACTGGTATGCCATGAACGCTGTCGATGGACAATGGGTCGCTGCAAGAACAAGCTAATATCAGAGATGTACACTCTATGGCAAGCTTGCACGAGTCAAGTGGATGAACTATACATTCCAAAAGGGAACTCAGTGATGACGTGGGAGAAGTTCATTTCTAGAACAGTATGGTTATAACAAACAGATGACATGACCATAAATCAGACACTCTGTCATGGGGTATATGAACGGCACTCACATAGCCGTGCCCGAGTGTTGTAACGTGGAAGTTGGCTGATAAGTCAGACATCTTAGATCTTTGAACAGAACGAAGCATACTGATCAGTAAGCTTCTTGACGCACAAGGAACTATAGATTCTGCAGGCTTGGCCATCGGCTTGGTGATTATACGTCGGACAGTGGTCAGCTTGGGCACGTCGGAACCATGAAAAGAATCCGCATGACTTTCCGGACTGGGAAACCGCCTGACGGGCGAAGAGGGCCTTGGCATGCTCTCTATGAACGACAATGCCGGGTGAGACGGTGTTTGTGCAATAAATTTAGAACGTACTTTAGACTAGTAGCTTGTCCGATATCAAACACAGTCTTCAAAGGCTGATGAGATGTGGCAAAACAGATGACGGCGAGATACGTACACCTTCGCGACGGAACCCTTTGCTGAGGAAAAGACGATCGCCTACCGAGTTGCGCAAGTCCACGCTGAGGACAATATCACAAAAGATGAATAGTGGTAACCAAAAGGGATTGTTATGGCTACATTACAAGTGCTGACGACCATGTCTACGTTGACGTTGAGATGGCTAGTTTGTTGGGTATCGACGCCGAACTCGTAATCGGGCCAGCCCCAGACATATTCTGCGATGTCATTCAACACGAGGAGACTGGCGAGAAAGAGTGAAGGGACCGCGAGATTCAGAGCGAGCTTTGTACGTCGAGGGAAGCTTTGAGAATGCATCGAAGCGCGCGAGCTTGGGCATGGCACTGTCGAACTTGTCGAGCAACGACTTTTCGTTGTTCGCCGCGGCAGGCATTTCCCAGTGGACCGAGTCAAGACCTGTGGTAACTGAAAGTGTTTGACTTTGTGGTTGACGACCATGCCGTGGCCCATCGCATCGCATGATGCATCTCCTGTACATCCCGGCAGGTCTCGGCTCCCACTCTAGGCCAGGCAGCGCTGCCAGTCGGCGCTGCACCCGTACACTCTCTCCTAACCGCTCTCCTCACGCTCAGTAGCTTCTCCCCTCGTTCGCATGTATTTACTGGTAAATACATTGATTCTTTCCCTTCTACCGTTCCAAAGAAAAGTGTTGTGAACAAGAGGTCCGTCGGGCCTCCGAAGGTCCCTATAAATGGATTCCGATACAAGAACTAGACACCCAAACACCGTCATCTTGGAGCATGGCCAAGTTCTACAACGAAATACCTGAATGGCTCTTTGAGTGGATCAAGAACCAGCACATGTTCTGGGTCGCCTCAGCTCCCCTCAGCATCAAGGGCCATGTCAACGTCTCACCAAAAGGGACAGCAGACTGTTTCCACATGGTCAACTCGACACAGGTCTGGTATGAGGATCTGTCTGGGAGCGGTACGGTGCAGAACCCATGGAGTGATCCCCGCTGACCATCGGCGTAGGCATAGAAACTATTTCCCACATTCGAGAAAATGGTCGGATCACCATCTTGTTTTCTGCCTTTGAAGGGCCTCCAAGGATCCTGAGGCTCTTTGGTACTGGTAGGTTCTTTACCGCACAAGCCACATTCCCGATCACACTGAGCAATACGGAGGCACTGTACATGAATACGGCACACCCGAATACCGCGCACTGATCCCCGCAGAAACCCGAAAGCCAGGTTCACGCGCCGCCATCGTGGTCGATGTTTACCAAGTTGGCACGGTACGTACTCATCCAATTTGGAGCATATTTCACAAGGAAATGGCTCACCGTAACCTCCGTGTCTATATTCCATCCACAACCACAATGATGACACAGTCCTGTGGTTACGCAGTCCCGATGTACAACTTTGTGACACATCGTACACAGCTCCTCAGAAGCTTTGACAAACTTGAAGCTGGTTCTCGGTTGCTCGCCGCTTCGAACGGCTACGAGCAATCTGAACAACGGCTCATCTCCCCGAGCGACGCCACCACACAGACTGACAAAGGCGCTGCTCCGCCTCGTAACCTCCGTGGATACTGGCTCCTGAAAAACCAGCGTTCTCTTGATGGCCTACCTGGCCTAGTCACAGCACCGGATGCTATTCTTAGCATCGTCCCTCAAAGTCATTTCGACAAGGACACTCGGCCAATGATATATCATACAAAGGGAGGGGCTGATTACTCACAAACAACACTTTTTTTCAGAAATCGCACAAATTTTGTCTCGGGTTTTGTGTCTGGTGCGATCGTTATGCTGGCGTTCATCGTTGCTCTAGGGAAGCTGAAGTTGTGAAAGGGACGTGTTGCGTCGGAATGAATAAGTTTGCCATAGAAAAGTAGTGATTCTTTGACGTATTACTAGTAATGGCTTCACTGAATCCCGCTGGTCTAGTGATCAGACTAGCTTCAAGCACATGATGCATTTCATGTCATCTAGTAAGAACGCAAACAAAGTTCGTCTGGAGAAACATGCAGCATGCATGAGAAACCAACAGTCTTATCAATAGTACTCACTGTAACACACAACGTGAAGGGCAGACTTCATTGTTACTTGCAATTGACTTTCTTTGCTAATCCATCACATAACTTTGCGGCCAAATTCTACATAAATGCCGCACAGGCCACTTTCAATGCTTCACAAGAAGATTACTTGTCTTGTTTTCGGTAGACCAAGCGGGATATTGCCCCATCTCGGGAACCGGATCCCCGCCAGTCTAGCCCCTCTGCCGACCCGTCGGCATTAGCACTCCTAGGTGAGCAAATGAATTGAAGATTCCATTCTCCCCGTATGCCCCTACTTTCACCCCTTGCATACCGCCACTCGTCAGTTCTGACACCTGTTGTCTATCTTCTTGATGACAACACGCGAGGTGGTCCAGGATGCCGCATGGGATTTTGACAGACATACACCCGATCGCAGCCGCACACTGGTCTCGATTGTATATGTTGGGACTGAAAAATATGGTATATTTTCATACCTCAAAGCCGTATCTTCTTATCCTCGTCCGATGATCCGCCTCCCTTTCATCCGTCTTTGGAACCCGCTTCTATAACAGTCTTTGTTCTTCGCTCAAGTTTCAGCGCAGCGTAACCGGAAATTCTGCACGTGTTGCACGGTACGATCAACCTGGCACTGACACTCTGACTAGGCCGCCGCCGATCACCGTGGGGTGCCTCTTGAAACCGCCAGCCTAGACCAATAAGGTCGAGAGCAAAATAATGGCACTATCGACTTTCCTTCACCTACTGCTCCAAGGGCCGTGGGTGCTGAAGAAACGAAAAGACCATGCCTTGATAGTGCTAACAAGGTGCGTGTGTGAAACATTGATTGCCGCTCAAATGACAACCTGGCGTTGATTAAAGAAGAACAAAGGATGCGTACTTTTATACCCGTTTGTCTATCCTGGAGAGACAAGACGTGGCCGTTTCCACAGTGCCAAGAAGAGAGCGAGATGAAACACACCAGGAACAAGGCTGTTGGACTGAGGATCAAGAGTCGGATATGGCAGAAGGTCCCTGATTGCTTATCGATTTATGTATAGTATTAGTAGTTCATTTCCCTCCCCTACGGTACTTACTGCTTTGCTTGCACGTGACTGTTACGCGACGCGCTCTTTAAGAAACCTTCCCACGATTGACTTTCTTATTCTAAAGCTTGTTGCATTTCACGTTTCCTTGGTTGGCTAGTCCAAGCCATCCACGCCGCCCCCGACTCCAAGATATTCAACATTCGCCGATTCGTAGCTTATCCTTTTCTTTCTTAAGAGCCACCTTGCCTTGCTTTCTATCGCCCTCATATCGCCATCTGTCGGTCACCGTTCAACGTTCAACACCCAGCCAGCTCAAGGTATTTTTCATCTCTCCTTGTACCACGTCGTCGTACTTGTCGGTGAAGGTTCATTGCTCACTTTTCTGCGTATTTCGTAGGCACCGACCGTCGTCATGCATAAGCATTCTGTCTCCGTCCCTGTAGTTCCCGCATCAGCGCCAACCTCTCCTGCTGCACCCCGTCTTAATAGAGTAGATCGTGCATTCGGGCTTCCGGTCACTCCGCAACGCATAATCCGCCCTCAAAAGACCCTATATCGGTCACCCGTCACTCCTGGCAGCACCGCCTCCACACCTTATACGCCCCTTAGTCTCTGTTCCTTCTCAACGAATTCAGGCTCGACACTTAATACACCAGATTCTGCAGCGAGCTTCACGCGGTTTCCTCTCATTCATTCGCTTGAAAATGAGATTCCCTCTCCGTTCGGACACAAGGGCTTCGTGGATACTGCTTCAAACTGGCGTTCACGTGCCAACGAAAATGGTATCAAAGTTGCTGCTGTCGAGGACTCGAGTTTTGGTGATGACGAAGGTGTGTATATGCGTACCTTTTAAGTGGTTTGATCGGCTCATGCAGTTCCAATGCCTATCCACCTGTTGATTTCGGTCATTTCGCACCATTTGGGTGCTTCATGACCACTTCCTGACGCATACATACACATCCACAGCTAGCGACCTCACTCCTTCTGACGCGAGTTCGTCCCACTTTGCAAATGAAGAATGTCAGTCATCGGAAAGGGTTTCCCAATTCGAGCTTTCTCTGATGGTCAACTGTACAGCTTTGCTTTCCCCTCCTTTCCTTCCGAACCACCGCCGATCTCGTACGCAGTCGAGTATTCACCCCATATGCCCGTCGGCATCACACCGGACGCCCGCAAGGCGGGCCCTAGGAATCCTGAACACACCGCCTCCAAAACCAACAAACTCTAGCCAATTAAAATATAAAGGAAGCATGACGGACCCCGCGCACACCCGCCGTCGCCCCTCTTTCGGACAGGTCGGTGTCATACTTTGCCATAAATCCTGTTAATTATTCTTGTGACTCATGTAGTGTGTGCCGATTCAGATATCCACCGAGCTTTTCGACATCGATGAAAACGCTTTTGAACCGTATCCACAATCTTTTTCTTCCGCGGCTCAGACATTGGTTCTCCAAGACCCTTTCAACGGCTCTGGCCTGTCGACGATCGCAGAAACCGTTCCGCAGCCTCTTCAAAGCTCGATGTTCAACATCTTCTCTGCCCAGTCGCCACACACAGCTTGCTCTGTCTGTGGTTGCGCGGGCGATAGGATGGCAGTTCTCGTTCCCTGCAAGCATCTACTTTGTTCTGCGTGCATGACGAGTGCTCTCAATATCGTAGGTGAAAAAGATATCCATTGTGCTGTCTGCAAGTCGTTTGTCAATGATTTCGAATTGCAAACCGTCTCGGACGACGACGCTTCAGCATCTACTGTCAGCCAGAGACGTCCTCTTGTCGACATCGCATCCTCACCGCTACATCAACGCTCGGTTCGAGGTGAACCTACACTCCTGCCAAGCACATTTGGTCCCAACCCTCTGCCTTCCTTGATGAGCAACATGTCTCTCTGCAATTCTCAGTTGCGTCATCCATCTCCGTTTTCTATTACCCCTCCAGTCCAAAGAATAGAGAATGTTGTTCTTCGTATCGACAATGTTCCTTGGGTAAGCTCGTTTGAGGCATGGGTTCCTCCAGTATTTTAAACTTGGCTTTAGGATATCACTCCTCCTGTCGTTGTTGCATGGTTGAAGCATCCTGTTGTCCGTGTTCACATTCTTTTGGACCCACGAGGGAAGACCTGCAGCCATGCCTACGTCGAGCTTTCTACAGAGGAGGTCGCGCGAGCAGCTCTTCGAACAGTCCAGAATTCAGTACTTGGCAGAGGGAAGCGAGCACGTGGGGTCACTGTCACTCTCAGTAGCCAAAACGAGCTTATGCATGCGGTGCGTCTACATTTCCAGAAAATTCAAGAGGCTGATTTTTTTCGATCAGTTGTTCCCATCGTGGAAGGGCGACTGGAACGGTTCCCGGCCCTCCATTTCCGGATTGCGCGATGAACCGCCATGCCTGATGTCAAAACCAGAGCTCGATTCGCTGTTGAACCTCATCCAACGACCTGATGTAAGTCAACCTCCCCTTGACCATTTCTGTTCGTTCATGCAGGTCGTGGCCCAGTCACATTTCTTGAAGATGGCCTCTCTTCCCTTCCATTTACTTATCAGTATCCTGTCCAAGTTCCCGGCGGATGTGGACAGCAGGGTCTTTTGGGAAGTCACAATTAGTGATTCATTGTTCTGTTAGTATTGCTTCAACATCCTCGTCTGCCGCTGACCAGCCAAACTTTGCAGACATCACGCATAGTAAGGACATTGTCCTGATTTGTCGACACTGTGACTCACTTTGTTCTAGCTGCACTTGATATCCTCGGGGCAAGTTGCCGGCAATCTGTTTCTCATGATGAGCCCGAGCTTCTCAACGAACTCTTGGAAGTTGCTATTAACTGCAGGGGTAAGCTTAAGCGGTGCTTCCACCCGTACTTGGATTAACTTTGGGTTTTTAAGTGTTCACAGAGGAGCAAATCACAACGCTGACGTCGATCCGCAAAGCTTATACCTCTGCCTTTTCTGTGCAACATGACTACACAACCCACGTCCAACCTCCTCCCATGCCACTCATGTGGGACCTGTCTTCAGCCGGGTCGCCGTACGGCGCGCTCGCTAGAGAATTTGGACTCTCTGAAAATGTTGTGCATGCGCTTGCTCAGAGACTAAATGGCTTTTGTTGATTCCGTTTACTGGCTATTCGGAGTATGACCCCATCATCATAGCAAAAGCTTTCACGACCAATCATGACACCATTCCTGTGTTTATGTTTACCCACGGCTGGCATTGACTGCCGATTGATGTTTCTTGGTACCATGGACTTGTCATCAACAAGGTTTCTTCCCCTTGCTTCTATTTTGCGCAACATATCGTTTTTCTTTGCTCCGCTCGCTCGAAAACCCGCACCTTGCTTATGGAACTGCACATTGCTCCCTCTCGTTCGCACTAGTTTGCACTTTTCCTTGTCCAATCCCCATGTAATGGCCAACAGACAACCGTATGTTATGCTTGTATCGTAGACAGGATTCCTGAACGTTGATGTCGGGCAGGAATCATGAATTGCTCCTTGGTTAGTATGGGTGAAATAGATTATTTCCTGGGTTGCCGTGGTGACGGTGAGTGCTGAACACAAGTCTAGAACAACACTTCAAGTATGGAGACAAGGTAACAATGAATCGATCGATGAGGGATCTCAGACGTACTTCACCGCGGCAGCGTCACGAGAACGACAGCAAAAGGCTTCCTTCGAAACCCATTGTCCCAAATGTCTCCAGACTCGAGCCTCGCGTTCAGTAAGTACTCGATCGAGACCTGCATGACTGTAGGCGTTGACGTCTCTAGTAGTAGGATGTACCACCTGCGTCTTAGGCATTATTATTATGAATGATAATTCTACCTTTTTCTATAGCGTTGTCATGCGTGCTGTCAACGGGTCCAACCCCTGAGATCGATGACGTTGACCGAGACTACTGGCAGAGTCGCGTCCCCCGCACTGGCATGGCCCAACCCCAAAAGGAATGGATCTCCGTCTGAACTCGACAGACTCGGACGCATCGCTGACTCGCTGTCCAATCTCAATCGCCGTCCAGCCTCGATCAAGTAGGGCAACAAACACGAAAAAAGCAGAAAACAAAGGGAAGCAAGCGCCTAAAAAAAAAACAAGGTTGATGTTACAAGAGCCGTACCTCCAAGGGTCCTGGGTAAAATGGAGAACGGGCACGGATCATGCGTGCGCGCGCGAGGGATATGTACTTGGGTTTCCGTGCCCGACGTTATCGGATCGCTCCGGGCGGTGCTGGTATCGCGGAGCCTTCCACTGACAGTGACAGAGAAACGATACAAACGGGTATATATGTGGACACTTGACTCGGGGGAAAGGGGGGGAGGGCTGTAAGGGGATAGATAGCGCATACAGGCACATATGCACATGCTCGGGGTTGATGACGCGCAAGATGAACGGAGCGAGCCAACGTCACGATTAAGTGTGTATTGGCCTGAGCGCGTGCCCTCGTGACGTTGGACGACGTGGAAGCTCGGTTCGGTGACATGCAGAGTGGCATTGCGGGGCCGCGTAGACCGCTCGTCCGCCCGCGCTCGCATCACGTATGCCTTCGGTCAACCACTACGAGCAGTATTGGGGGTAGGTGCACACATGCCAGGGACGGAGCTAGTCGACGTATTATATCGGCCCGAGCGCTTGCATCGTGATGAGTAAAGAGTGAGTTGTCTGAATTGTCGATCTGCCATTCGGAGGGGAGGTCCGGTGGCATGCATGGTTGCCTAAGCATCACGAATGTGATCCGCAGCATGCGGGGCGCCGTGCAGGCCGCTCGCACACGGTGGCGTGATTAGTATGTATGAACACCACTCGTATCAGCCTATCATATACATTACCGCGGACAAAGAAGCAGACTGCGCCCACCGAGATGGTTCTGAAGCTGCTGTGGCCAGAAGAAGAGCACATACAGCAAATAGCATGTAATTTAATTTCATGCGTATGTACGTGGCACCTAGGGTCGAAGAGGGGGGCGAGGGCGGCAATGAACGGAGTCGACGGGTTTCGACCTTGCGTATGATCTTAATGGGCGTATCTCTTGGGCTATATCTCGCCAAGCGCAAGCGAGACTGGGGAGATAGGGAGTTACTTGAAGGGCAGCTGAACACAGCAAATTACAAGTATGTAAATGACTTGTATGCTGTGCGATAACCGTCATGCGGCCGCGCGTGGATTGCGTGCGGGGTAGGTAGATCGGCGGATAAACACCACAAGTAGAATGAACGTCGTCGGTGGATGCGAGAGAGAGAGAGAGAGATTACTCTGGTGTGCAATGGTTAGCCGTACCATCTGGAATAGCTCCACAAAGTATAACGCTATGTTTCATACCATGGCAGTCCAGATGGAATGTACAACCAGTGCTTGAATTGCCAAGTCAACAACCCCCCTTGCGCCACGTTGTTTCACGGCGAGGGCGATGACGCAATACCAAAGAGGGTAAGCTGACGCTGGGTCGATCTGCACCTATGGCAGACACACCTCTGTTCATCGGGGGTCGTTTCACATCGCGGAACTTGTGAGCAATCTCCCAAGAGTGCGACTGCGCAGTGTAGATCTGCGGCTGAAACAGGGCGGCGCGTGGCGCCATCGACGACGGGGTGGATCGTGCACAGCTACGTATCCGAGAGGAGAGCGCATTGGGGTTCCAGCGCACCGATGGGGAGTTGTGCGGGGCCCGTGCGGAAGGAGAGTGAGCATCTGGGGTATCGAGCAGTTTCATCCCAAGCAGACCGGCCAAGCGAGCCCTGTTCCATCTGTTTGTCAAGAAAATAACATGTCCGGCGTTGACTCTACGCCCGCGATGTCAGATTGGTCCATATGGGCGAATTCTGAGTCATACAAGTGGACTCAGTTTCAGCCTACCGTCCAGCTAACACCACATTGAAGTATTCGGACAAGAGTAATAACCGGAAGGCCGGAAAGCGTTTGAGTTTTTTGCTAGCCTCAGCCTTGTGACGCGCTGGATTCTGATTTCCCTGAAAATCCCATTTATGTATGTGAGAACAAACAACCATACACAAACTATACTCTATACCGTGACCTTGGCTTGGATATGTTTCATATAGGTCCCAAACAGTGGCCTACCTAGCGCTTGGAAACGGGGCAAACCAACGCTTGCGCGCGCCTACAGCTGGAACAAGCGTGCAGATCAATGACTCAAGCCCATGTCGAGCTCGTAGTCGTCGGCCGAGACGAAGAACGTGGCAATATGGACATTTCGCTTGACTCAACAGCCACATATGACACCTGTCTGTCAAGTAGACTGTCCCGACGCAAGCCCAAGTGATTCCACCCGCGTGCGCCAGCGCGGCGGAATACGGACAATAAACAGTACGCTACTGTGCCGTGAACACGGTGAAACCAGAGCCGCATCAAAAAGTCAATCATGGCATTGGCCCTTTTGGGCCCGCAAGAGGTCCCTCCTCCCCGTCCTGGTTCTGGACTCCATACGATGGCGCGCACTTGTCCCTTGCCGGTATATCATTTATTCGCCCCTCCCGACGTTTCACATTTAAAGAACCTTCTAAAGTCTAGGTGCCGAGCAGGCGCGCAGCCGGAGCGATGGTCGGACGCACGGTGGGCGTACACGGGAGATATGCATCGACTCATCTGATGGGCGGCTGAACAATGTTTTTCCGTGTAGCCAACTCCAAGGGAAAAAAAAACTTGGCAGCATACCCCAATGTCTGGACCACGACGAACGTACCATCACCGTGCACACGGTTCGGCGGGAGTTCAGCAACTCCACACGCCCCATCCAGAATGAACTCGTGTTCCAGGACGACGTGCTTGGCGGCGACACGTGTGTGTCTTTTACCTCCGTGACATGTGTGCCTGTCCATGTTGCTCCACTAAAGTTATCAGCCAATTTTAATGCTTTGGTGTGTAAAAAGGCACCGGCACCGGGAGAAGATCACGTGGGGTTCCTAATGACTTGCCTTAGAGCCCCCAAAGTCCCCGCCCGAACGTTGGTTGAGATACGAGCGAGATGGGCTCGTTGTATTTCCTCGGGGACCGTTATCTGCGTGCATCGTGCGTACCGAGGAATGCACGGGCCCTAGGGCCCTGGGATCGGACCATACCGTCGTCGTCTTATCGATTTTTTTTTTCTTCTTGATAGTGCTCCGAGCTGGTCCGAGTCCCACCGATGACGATGTTGAAACACGGAAGGGAGAACACGATGATGCCTCGTGTGAGTGCGCAGTGTGTGTCTTGTCGTTTTGCAGAGTGACAAGGCGTTGCTCCACATGTCATGACTTGTTGGCGTGCTACTGGTGCGATGACCGGATGTTCGACATGTTGTTGAGAGTCAGGCTCTCACTACGGACTTGAAATAGATGTCTTAGATATCTGGTCGCAAGGCGGCGATGGTGATTTCCTGCCGAACATGATCCGACGGTAGTCTGATAGATTGACGCCTTGGAAATCACGCGAGTGTCAAGTTCCTCCATAGACTGAATTGATGGTCGTGTATCCTAAATGTGCACATGTTGGTATGGTACAGCCTTGTTACAGAGGCTCATCGAAAACGAAGAGAAGGGGTATAAAATTAAAGTTCCCACAAAGCGTGTACGTCTGGCATCAAGGACACATCAATACGAGAGAGTGAGCACCAGTCCTGGGTCGAGCGACCGAGCAAGAATGCTTCGATGGCGGGTGACCAATCTTGGAGATCGTCGAGGGCGCATTCACGTGCAAACTCGTCTTGTGGTTGTGATTTCACGGGAACGTCTTGGGGCGTGAAAGTGAGGTCTTGTTCGTAGGCGATCGAGATGGACTCGACACTGCAAGGATTCAATGCGGCGAGGGTTGATGATAGATCATCGGGTAGGATGCGGGAGGCATTGATGTGTACGTCAGATACACAAGGCAGGGTCGGTGCATGTTCATCAAGAGAAGCGAGGGCCGTTCCCAGCTCGAGTGAACGAAGCGAATGACAGGCGCGGATCCAGTTGGTGCATGCATGTGCTTCAATGTTGGTGTCGGCGCCATACATGCTGCCTGTGATGACGAGCTTGTCCAATGAGGACGATGCGGGTAATTTAGTGTCGCAGCCCAACCAAGTGTCGCGTATTTCGAGGGTACGGAGGGAGGGAAGACGGAGCAGACTGGGGAGAGCGAGATCGCTTCCGAGGGTGGGGTGTAGGGGGACATCAAAGTCGTTGGTGACGAGGGGGACGTTGTAGGGGACGTCACAGGGGTCGACGTGTATGGCTGAGCGGGTAATTCGGGAGAGGGCAAGATGGGTGAGGGAGGGAAGGGAGGCAGCGAGTGCGACGACGAGACGCTCGGAGCTGATCGGGAGAGGATGAGGAGTGGCGCAGGGATGACGGAGAGCGACTTACATTGGAGAGACGTCTTCGGTTCCCCAACAGGTTATCTCGAATGCATGGAGGTGGCGGAGATGGGCAAAGGCGGGGACGGATTTCTCCGGCTCGAGGGATGACGCGAGGGAGAGGGAAAGGGCGTGTAGACGGGTGCACGCGCGGAGGAGGGCGAGGAGTGTGTCAGTCTCGGAAGCCCCTGTGGCACCGGGGAGGGGTTTGGTGCAGACGGAGAGGGATCTGACGTATGAGCCGTATTCAGACGGGACATGGCGGACAAAGGCGTTGAGGGAGACGGCGGAGGGGAGGGTTACGTTGGCGAAGATCGCGGGGAGACAGATGGCGCGGACGGCGGCGGAGGTGGAGGAGAGTGCGCGTACTGCGTGGTGGGGGAGGAGGTGAATGATGGCGAGGTGGAGTTCGGTGGGGAGGACGTGCCAGGACATTGCGGACGAGGTGATTTGATGATGATGATGATCTCAGAGTCAGAGTGGCTTTGGCTATTTGTATGTCATTTTGTCGTTTGATTTTATTTTTATTTTTATATTTTATTTCACTTCGATCCGATTCACAAGGACAGATGGTTCCCACGCTCCCGTCTGGCGTGAATCCACTCCTATCATCCGGGGACTTTCCGTCCGACGCGGCATGTCCTCCGCTCATCCCGGCTGGAGTTTCTTCTTTTCCCACGCCCGAGATCCAATTCAAGATTTCATTAATCACGTCTCCTTTTTTTGCACGGAGATTATCCACGCCACCAATGATGACTAATCACTCCCTTCTCGTTTGCTTTCCCCCCATCATTCGCGTGCCTTGCTGTGTTACTCTCACCCAAGTCTGGAAATATCACCCTATCTCTGTCATTCGTACGTTACACGACCCGACATCACCGCCCTCACTGCATCGGAGAGCCTCGTTTCATGCCTTTTGTCCACCCGCTTTGGCGTCCTCTGCTGCCGCAACAGCGGGGTTCACCTTTTTGCCGTCCTTCCAGCGGATACGTGGAGGCGGCGCGCGGTTACGACGCCCTTCGCGTGATCGTACACGCACAACTAAAAAACGTCCCAGTCACTATCAATCCCGACCACATCTACGTCACACCTCACCATGCGAGTGAATAGCACACGACACGCAGTATGCAATCTTGATGTACATCTTGGGAATCACGTATTCTGTATCCTTCGTGAGCAGAACGGCGAGAGCAAACAAAAAAAAGTGTGACAACGCACCGGGGTACACGCTCGCCTCGCTGATATCACGCACGGCTGCGCTTTCCACCATGTTCCGCACCGTAAAGCGCTTGATCGCCTTGTCTTTGGCGACGCACCGCGAGCAGTTGGAACAGCGCACGAAGCCGACGTGGCCCCGCCCCTTCTTGTTGCGCCCACCGTTTCTTCTTTTCTTGGTCTGTTTCAAACGCGCGGTCAGCGATGCGACGTGAGAGGCGGGTAAACCATTGCAGAGCGCAAGAAGAGTCGGTTCCATCCCTACCAACCTCCCGTCCATCCATCCCGTCCGACCCCCATTTCCTCCCATCGATTGGTCTCCACCACGGAACAGAACTTCCTTTGCATGTCAGAAAGTGGGCTCACCATGTTGCAGCGTCCAGGTGTCTTTGTGACGGTTGCGCTCGTCGTCGTCTTCTCCCGTCTTCACACAATCCACTATCGGCATTCTCCGCTTCCGATTCTCACGCTGAAAGTACAGCCTGCCCTGAGCTGTGTATTCAATATTCACCTACATACGTACCGCTACAGATCCGACGGTCGTCAACAGCACCCCGCTCAAAACACCGTTTCCACTTCGCTCTCGTCCTTTGCGTCCACGCACTGTCGCCTCAACCCAGCCTGTTCCTCCGCAGTCTTGAACACCTTACTCAACCTAAACTTGGCATCGCTTGCTATCCGGAACTCGTCCGCCCGCGGCGACGGCAACGACGCTAGGTACGACAAGACCTCAAGCGCCTCCTGTGAAAACAATATCAGTAAGCGGGATCACATCTCCATGATACAGCATGACAAACTTCGTAATGCATTTGCACACCGTCCGTGAGCGTCGTAAATAGCACATCTTCGACTTGTTCCCGCGGCGCGTCCAGCATGTGCGACGCCTTGGCGTACGCCAGAATGCCAGGCGCAGATTGAGCATGGCATTGCAGGTATTGAGAGTTGAACACCTCCAGCGACACCTCGGCGGGCTTCAATGCAGCTATGGATTCTTCCAGGACAGCCTTGACCGGCTCGGATACGTCGCTCAGCGAAGCCACTGCAACAAACGGGCATCAGCGTCCATGCTGCCGGAACCTGAGAAGACCGACCTTGTTTGGCCAGCCGTACGATACGGACATGTACGTCTGGATGTTGCGGATCCTGTGCGTGGGCACGACGGAGCGCTCGTGTGGCTTTCAAGTACTTGTCTACAGACCATGTAAACCTCCCATCCATATCCATATGTTCGAATCAACGCACTTTGCCGTATTGCAACGTCAAACGAGGTCACGTTCACGTCTATATTGTCCTTGCCAAACTCGTCCAGCGACAGAAGGGCCTTGTTCGCCCACTCCAACGGGTCGTCCGTCGTCACAAGTTTCAACCCCTCTGGATCATCGTCTTTGACTGGGGGCACTTCGAGTCCCTTGTCTTCGTTTTGTTTCGCTCGTGCTACTAATCGGAGGTGACATGATACACACGAAAACGGATAAAACGATGCCTGGATTCACCCTTTTGTGCGCTCGCGTCGTCATAGTCTGGCGACGTCTCGGTAGTGGCTTTATGCGCAGCCTTCTTTGCCTTGTTCAACGCCTTCTTGGAGACTTCACTAGATAGTTCTACCACGGAAAGATCAGTCGCGAAAGAACACCACGATGCGACGTGGGTCAAACCTTTGCCCGGCGGATGTAGGGATTTGATTATCGAAGGATCGTCGTAGAGCTGAATCCATATCTGGCCACAATCACCGTTAGCGTAGGATTCTTGCGTAAAATAGTGGCGTTACTCGAGCGGTCCACACGACAGCATGGATGTATGCTGGGTGGGAGTGGAGATTGTCTTCCCAACCAAGCATTCTATAAGCGTGACATCAGTGGCCAAGACGACCCCGAGTTCCTCCCTTGGAATGACGTGGACCCACGCAACGTAAGAACCGAGCATGCTCCTTCGAAGCGAATACAGGTGGAAATCGTATTGCTCTTCCCGGAAGTTGTGGAACAACTGAAATCAAGGTTCCAGCATCAGGCAAGCGTATCAGACAGCGAAGCTAGTACCTTTTGGATAGCATAGTACGTCTTGAGAGCGAGATGGTACCTTTTCAGCCGTCTCTGCGCGTCAGCTACTTCCGTCAGATAATGCAACGCTTGCATCTCTAGCAAGTCTACGTTGGCGGCGACACCTTTCTGTATACGTGGTCAGCGGTGGAACGGCGGGCACGCAAAAAAAGAAAGATCAACCTTGGTGAACAGGCTCAGCACATCGTCTGCCTCGCTGAACATCCCTGCCCGCAAGCGGTATTTGCCCGACTTGGTGTTCACGTACCGATCTTGTCCGTCGAGTTTCCGAGCATCGTCCATGGCGCGCACCGCCCCATAAGGATCGCCGGCCCGTTTGAGCACGCGTGCCTTCGTCATGTATAACTCAGGCAGCGTCGGCGTGTGTTCCATCGCGGTATGGAGAATCTCCAACGCCTTTTCGTGTTGTCCGAGAGAAGAATAGTGTTGTGCAAGAAAGTAGAGCGTCCAGAGATAGTATGTGGGGTCTCCAATTGTGAATGGTTGCGCTTCATCGCTCAGAGACACGCTCGAGCGAATGTCTTCGACAATGTCTTGGATAGACTGTAGCTTGAATGGGTCAGTGTAAAGATTTTTAACGTCGCTAAACAGGGAGGGTATCCCTTTCTCGAGTGCGCGCTCCAGATAGGGCTTCACTAGTTCCTTGAACTTTTCGCCTGCAAACGGTTTGAGAGATGGGGTTGACGACGTAATCCTAGCCTACCCTCCGCGATCGTGAGAGCCAGCCGTTCATGTGTGTTGGCTTTGGGATGCCTTAACGAGAACTCCTCGAGTATGCCAAGAGCTTTGGTCCGCGACTCGCCAGTCAAACTGTCTTTCATGGTGTAAGGTCGCACCCATAGAGTGATACACGGGTGCATTACCGAGGTCAATGTCAGCGTTGACAAGAAAACCCTTGTAATAGTCTTGATTGTCGGGATTCTGGTCAATCAGCTCTCTCCACGATTGCTCAGCTGCCTCTGTCCATTCCGTCCTTTGTGCGCTCTCGGTATCAGCAGTAGACTTGAGTTTTCCAAAAAGACGTGCTTGTATGCAGGATGAGGAGAGCGACAAGCAGTACACCATTGTGGCTTACCTCTGCATTCCACGATTGTTGGACGATCCACCAGCATTCTATCCTTTGCCTTTTTATCCAGGAGGGCGAGCGCTTCCTGAAACTCTCCCAATTCTTCTAGAATACGGATGTGGAAGAAGACTAGTTCTCCATACTCGGTATCACGAGGAGGAACATTCTGAGGACACGGAATGAACCGGAATAGCGCAAGGTCGATGATAAATTCATACCCGCAAGAAGCCCTCCATATGATCCAGGTAGCGTCTTGCTTCTGCTGCATTACCGGCTAGCTTGTACGCGAGGGCGACGCCAATCCAGTGTACGCGGGAGTAAGGACGCAAACGAAGCATTTGGAGACGCGACTCGACCAGCGCGTCATATTGGCGTGTATGCGTTTGCAGGATGGAGGTTTCTCGGATGATGTTGAAGTTGTCCTGTCATGATCGGTGTCAATGTGATGTGCGGATTGTCGCGTACGTCGTATACCTTGTCGATCTTGAGGGCCATCGAGTAGGATTTAAGCGCTTCTTCGTAGTTGTGTTCTCCCTTTTGTATCAGGGCCCAAACGTGCCAACATATATGCGATTGCAGGTCCTTGCGCATGCCGTCCTTGATGAGCGCGATACCTGCGTCGCGCTCGCCGAGATGAACCATGACGAGACCCTTCATACACATGGTTTCTACGACTGTCATCAGTAGGCACAACAAGGCACTGGTTTGCAAACTTACCGCCATGTTGCGGGTGCTTTTTGAGTATTTGGTCGGCGATTTTCCGTCCTTTCGACAGCTGTTTTTGCTCGTAAGCCTGCAACAGCTCCGAGAAGAGCTTGCGCTCTTTTTGCGCCAGGTTTTGCGAGGCCATGCGAGGGTATCGTCCTGTAGGAGACCTGGCCGAACGGAGTTTCAAATCTGTCGAGCGGCACACGCACGGAAGATGTGCGGACTTTTAATATTTAGATCTCCGTGTTTGGACGCGCTTGGACGCGTTGACTGTGCCAAGCGATTTCGACCGTCAACGCCGATCACGTCCCGCTCGCTGTCCCGCCCGACGTCCACAACGATGGTGGCCCAAACGCGCACAGCAGCGACACCCACAAAGAAGCTCGTCTTCAATGAGAAGATCGTCGGCAAGTCCCTTTCTACCGACATTCTCCTCAAGAAACTCAAAGCCCTCCATACCGAACTCGCCGAGCTCGACCAGGAGCTCGTCGACGTGAACTCGCTCTCCTCCGTGCGCTCGCAGCTCATAAATACGTCTCTCCTTCTCCACAAGGACAGAGGCGTCAAGGCCTACACTGCGTGCTGTCTCGCAGACATACTCAGGCTCTACGCACCCGACGCCCCTTATACCCAAAATGAGCTCAAAGACATATTTCAGTTTTTCTTCCGCCAGCTCTCCGCGGGGCTCAAGGGCACGGATGCACCGTACTATAACGAATATTTCCACCTCCTCGAATCTCTCTCCACCGTCAAGAGCGTCGTGCTCGTATGCGATCTCCCACATGCAGACGACCTCATGACCGAAATTTTTCGCGAATTTTTCGGGCTCGTACGACGCGATCTCGCGAAAAAGATTGAATTGTTCATTGCCGACATCCTCGTCGCACTCATCGACGAGTGCCAGTCCCTCCCGAGTGAGGTCTTGGAAACGATGATGGCGCAGTTTTTGGACAAGAACACGGTGCGTCGTCAAGCATCACGTTTATGCGCATTCTCGTTTATCCCGTCCCTCAGCGTCTGGATCAACCTGCATACAGACTCGCAGTGCAGATTTGCAATGCGACGTCGGACAAGTTGCAGCGCCACGTTTGTCAGTACTTTACTGACATCATCGTCACGAACTCGCGCGACCTCGAGTCGGAGGGGGACTTTGATGAAATACGCACTGCCCATGATCTCGTCAAGCAGCTGAGCAAGTCGTGTCCTTCGTTACTACACAGCGTAATACCACAACTCGAGGAAGAACTCCGCGTGGACCATGTTCAAGTGAGGTTGATCGTCACCCAAGCGCTCGGAGAAATGTTTGCGGACAAGGGTGGCTCTGATCTCATTAGAAAGTATCCGACAACTTGGAACGTGTGGTTGATGCGAAAAAACGACAAGGCCGCGGTCGTACGTTTGAAACTCGTCGAAAGCGCAAAGGGATTGCTCTTGAACCTACCTGAACACAGAGAGACCGTTGAAGGCAAGCCGCTATCTCTGGTCAAGTAAAAGACAGCCTTGACGTGCTCTCGAATAGAAATACTTCAACTCAAACTCCTAGATCCGGACGAGAAAGTTCGTGCTGCGGTGTGCAAAGTATACTCTCAGCTCGACTACGAAACTGCACTCCACTCTGTCACGGAAGCGCAACTTCGGGCGGTTGCCGGTCGTGGAATGGACAAGAAACATGCCGTTCGTGTAGAGGCCATGAATGCACTTGGCAAGCTATATAGCCTGGCGTATCCGGAGATGTACGTCCTCCTTTCTCGTGAGTATCTTCGTCTGATCGGTTTATCTTCAGCGAGAACTGTGACCCGTCCGCCGTTAGGCAATTCGCCTGGATTCCTAACGAGATCTTGCACATCTCCAACATGACCCCTGAAGCCAAAGCTTCCGCGGAACAGGTCATTGCTGACTATGTCCTGCCGTTGCCTTCTCTTTCCTCGAATTCCGCCTCGACATCGAAAAATGTCGAAGTTGACGAAGTCGCATGGACGGATCACCTGCTCAACATCATGCAGCACCTAGATGACCTAGGTGTCAACACAATTCTGAGCTTGAGCGGGATTAAAGCAAAGTGCGTCGATCCACTTTTTTAATGCGAACAGTGGAGATCGACATTGTGCATAGTCGCCCGACCATGTTTGAGCATTATCTGCAAGCATGCATACAGAACAACGTGAGCCCTCCGCGGATATCTGTCGTACTTTTCCTTATCCGTGTTTACTAGGGTGGTGTGATCGACGACAATGAAGAGTTAATCATCCAACGTCTAAACAACGTGGTCAAACATCTGTCTCGTACGTGATCTTCAGGGTCCTACTCAATGTGCTGACTCCGGACCAGGTCAATTCCCCGATCCCATCAAGGCAGCCGAGGATTTGCACGAGTTTGCCAAGGCGAACGAGAATAGACTTTACAAGTTACTCAAGACGTGTATGGATCCCCAGTCTGATCTGAAGAGCATTGTGAAAGCCTCGAACGAGTTCCTACGACGCGTTGAACAATCATCCGAATCTGCCCTCCCCACGATGACCATCTTTCTCCGTCGTGCGACCCTCCGTATCGCGAACCAGTCGTCCGTTTCAACCCTGATCAAGAGAATTCAGAAGTCGGCTCCGTCATCCAAGCATGCCCAACAACTCTTGACGTTTGTATCAAAACACTGTCCAGCACTCTATAAACCCCATGTTAGCGAACTCACAAAGGCGATTGCCGATGAGCGGAACGCTACTCTGGCGGAGGTTGGCATGCATGCACTCGCAGCCGTCGCGAAAGCTGATGAATCTCAAGTGACTCTGGACAAGTATGTTTTTTGAATCTATTTGGAAGTCGTCGGCTGACGTCGGCGCAAGACGTACGTTAGAGCGCATAACTCGATTCGCACTCGGGGACAATCCGAAAATAGCCAAGTTTGCAACTCGGCTGCTAGCTTCGTTGAAGGATCACGAGGACGCCTGTGTGGAAATCATTGAAGTATGTGGTTTTTGTTCGCTCTGGCAAGCTGTGCGTGATTGTTCTGCAGTCCATCTCGGAAAAGCTTCCAGAGGCTACACCAGAGGAGCTCGTTGCCTATACGACCGTTCTAGTACAGATGGCGCGATTCAAGCTTGCCGCGTTCGAACACAGGAGTGACACTATCATGGCATTTTTGATCAAGAAGTTACTGGGTCGACGGTACAAGGATCCGGTAAGGACGTTCTGCTCGTATTTTCTCCAGATCGACCCCTGACTCGTTTTCGTGGCCAAGGAGAAAATGGAAGTTGATGACGATTGGGTGCAAGATGATGAAATAGAACCAGTACACAGGGCCAGGATCCTTGCGCTAAAAGTTTGTCGGAACCGATGTCTTGCCAATGCATCCGAGGGGAACGCAATACAGCTTGCCACGCCCGCGCTTAAATTGTTTTGGTCATTACTTGAGAATGCTGGATCCTATGTGGCAGATGCACCGGACAGGTTGAGATTCCAAACAAGCATGCTATCTGGCAAGAGGCTTACGCATCCCTTTAGTGCACCAGTGAAGTCGCGCATGCGACTACAAGCCGCCGTGTCTCTTTTACACCTTTCCACCGTCGAGGCCTTTGCATCTGTAATGAGTAGCAACTTTATATGGCTAGCTATCACAGTCCAGGTAGGGTTTTTCTTGAACAAAGTACTCGTTGATGGTGATGTCCATTCCTGTAGGACCCATGTTACCATGTCCGAATAACCTTTTTAACAAAACTTGTGTCTCTGCTAACCGCCCGCAAACTTTCGCCACGCTTCAACACGATACCCTTCCTTACGATTCACGATCCTGAGGCCGATGTTCGAGACAGAGTGAGTCTGTTTTGTAATCCTGGTGTCCGAGATTAACCTTTCTTCTAGGCCATAGCTTATATTTCGTTTATCTCAAAATCTATTCCACCCGCTGCACGCGTCGAACAATTAGAATTGATCTTTATTCGTCTTCTTCATCTCCTTGCTCATCACCCTGACTTTTCAACTGCGCACGAAAACATGCAGGAGATGGCAAAGTAGGTTTTCTTTCCTTCTGACGTCCAGGTCCAGTTTCACTCGTTCATTTCGTTCAGATATATAGAGTTTTATCTCGATCTGATTGCGAGTTCCGAAAATATCGCGCTTCTGTACCACCTCGCGATGAAAGCCAAGACCGTGCGTGATGCGGAATCGCATACGTTTAGCGAGGTATGTCAGCTTTTTGTTCCGTTTGCAACTGTGTCAACTTTTAATGGTGTATCTAGAATCTCTACACGATGGCGGACCTCGCCCAAGAGTTGATCAAGGCGCGCGCGCAAGCCCGCTCATGGACCCTTCAGAGCTATCCCGGTAAAGTCAGGTTGCCCTCGGACATTTTGCGCGGGCTTCCGAGTACAGAGGCTGTTGCCAAGGTAATAGTCAACGACGGGTTGCATGGTTCGTGTTGACAATGATACAGGTGGTCAATACACAATATCTGTCCGAGGACACAATCGCTTGGCTGAGGGAGATTAGGGGGCACAAACCAGCTGCGGCCGCAAAGGTGCATCGAAAATCAAATTTACGACTGCGCACCGTGATCCGCTGACGCCATTGGTTCTTTGTAGGAGAAGAAGCGAGATGGCAAGTCCCCGCCTGCGAAGCGCAAAGCTTCTCGAGCTCGAGTCAACGGCGCGCCAAAGTGGGTGCCTGGGGTGCCTGTGTGACGTGAAGTAGAGCATTCTTTTCTGACGTCGATTTCTTGACAGGCGGGCCAAGACGAAGAAGGCGGCGCGGTGGACCAGTGATCAGTCTGAATCAGAAGAAGAAGCATCTGATGATGAGGGGTCCGTTCCTGATCAATCAGAGAAAGCAACGTCCCCGAGACGCTCTAGTTCTGTGCCGAGCGAGACCGGTCAAGAGAGCAACAAAGAAGAGGACGGCGGCGAACCATCAGAACGAGAGAAGAAATTCGGTCGAAAGGCAAGAGTGAAGGCACAGGTGAGTCACTTGGAAGACCGGTGAAGCATGACGTTTGAATTGACTGATCGAAAAGGAAAAGATGAGCAAGCAAGTAAAGAAGGGCACAACGCGACCAAGAAAGTCTTGATCATTGACGTGTTTCGATGCAGATGGAGAGTACACAGCCTATTCGCGATGCCTTGTATTGTTATGCATGTTCTGTTGCTTTCGTAATGTCTACGCCTTTGATTCGTCTTTGTGCAGGTTCGAACTGGCTGCTGGCCACGTTAGTCACGGACACTACAATATGAACGTAATGCGATTGCCCTCGTCCTAGCAAATTCGCACGTCACATGCCAGCGTTATCTAATGCCCTACAGCCTTTCCGGTCGCAGACGGTGCATTGTTCGAAGGCCGGACAGAGTCTAGCCTTTCGATTGCACATAACAATACAACTTTGTTCGGGATCAATACCATGATATTGGGTCGTCACAGCAGGTTCAAACCGCTGCCCACACTGACGTGAGATAGTTATGTACTCGACCCACTCCCCAAGTACTTACGTATTTCTCACACCGACTCCTGCTGCATTGCACATTGCCCTGAGGATGGGAAGATCTCTGGGCCACGAAAAATTTTCAATTCGTTTATACGTGCGCGAGCGCCTCTCGAAGGCGGGTTTTCTAGCAGTGTACCCAGCGTCAAACCTCGAGATTCTTGTTCCGGGGCGCATTTACCCGAATTGCACTGACATTCCCAGGTATGTAGTGCCTCGTTTTGTCTGGCGTATACGTTTGAGTGACTTGTGGATAAGCATCGCAGGTCGACCCGAAAAGAGGGGTGAGAGAGGCCAGACTTGCTCTGCGAGCGAGCGAGTTGGCGTTGGAGAGACTCATTCGTGGGCTTCCATGATATCAGTTGCGCCGTTCTTTGGGCCGTTGTACTGGGGTAAGCGTCTCTGCGTTTCTCGTAGTCCAGAACATCGACATTCATGTGTTGGTCACAGGATTCGTCATTTCCACAGCGTGCGCTTCACTCATACCAACATTTCTCGCCAGTTCGATGACCTGCGTCGTTGACAGGTTCGTGGGGATGACGTTGATCCAGGGGTACATATACTTTGGCCATAGTCGGGACTCGTTCTTCTTCCAAGTCGCGGTGCGTACGAGTATTTTGCGATAAGTAACATGTCTCACCGATCAAACCGCTCTGTCGTTTCGCAGATAGTGCTCATGCTGTGAGTCTTGCTGGTGCATCTAAAGACCCAACCGAGGGGCTGATGGTGGCCGTTTTCGATAGCATCCTGGACGTATCGTCGACTGTGGTGATCGCGACCACCATATCCCATTACTTTGTGAATTGCTTGACCTGCTTGGTATCGGCCTCGGAAGCTGACCGCTCGTTGTTAGCTCGTCAACTATGGTAATTACGCAGCTTTGCGTGTCATTCCGACGTGGGCGTAACCCTTGGTCGTCGACTGTCAGTGTTAACCTTCCACGTAGGGAATGGGTTTTCGAGAATACGCTGACAGCAACCATCACGTGCATGTACGTCATTTGTGAGATCGTTCTTGTTTTTACACCGCTGATGCGATACATCCAGTGCCCAACTCTTCTTTGCAACGCGCATTCGGATAAGTGGGTCTCTGTGTTTGTTGCAACGGCAGGGGTTTATTCGATGTCGTTTGTTCAAAGTCATGAAAGTGTACCCCGTTTTTGGGCGGCTCGAGCGGATGATTCCGTGGATCATCGTAGGCATCTATTTCGGTGTTGATGTATTGCATTGACGCGTCGACTGTCGACAGGCGTGCACCGCGATTCTTGCGCTAGGTGGGTGGTGTCGGCAAGGTTGAGACACAGAATTGCTGAGGTCGAAATGCACCCGTAGCGACAGGCGCTGGCGAGTATTTCTTTTTCTCGCATACCGAGATCACGCTGCTGATTCCTCACAGTGAGAACGGTGATTATATGGGCATACTCACGTACTCCTCGGCAGCTTGCCGGAACACCAATGATCGTATGTCGGTTCAACGTTTGCTTTCATGGATGAGTCTCATCGCTTCAGATCGCCGTGTCAGTCGAAGAAGGCTTGGCTGTCGTTTCGGACCTTTTTACGACGGGTACGCTTTGTTGTATTCTTGCGTCGATTCCGGGAGAGCGGCTTAGGTGGGTCTGATCAATGCCCTCGCGACACATTGACGAGTTTGTATGTAGAACGACCTCACCGATGCGTCGACTTTTTTTCTGCATTCTCAACCGCGGCATCCTGGTGACGATCGTCCAGATTGGCATGCTCATCGCTTTCGTGAGCAACCCTGAAAGCCTGTATTGGTAAGTGGCGCGTTGTTCGTCTCTAGGGCATATACTAGACGCGATGGATGCCACATGTAGGGAGCCTTTTCACCTCGTCAAAAGCAAGCTGTACACGAATACGCTTCGTGAGTCGTCTCACCCACGGAATATCTGACGCGCGTGTTTGACGGCGTTGCGGTGTGTCCAGTTGCCATGTAAGTCGCGTCTCAGCGGTCGGGTGCACCGTAGAACGTGCTCACGAAGACAGGCTGAACTCGCGCACACGAGCCGAGCACGTAGCGCCGCGGAGGTCCTATTTCGGCGGCAGCGTACAGCTCCAGGTGAGACGCGGTTCATGTGCCTGCGTGTGTGCGAAGAAGGCCTGAAACACGCTAGGACGTTTCAAGAGAAGCGACGAACCAAGAGCGCAGCGAGATTCGGGATCGAGATCGGGAGCGAGGAGAACGAGAGAGCGGGTCGAGATGGGATGCCGAGGTTGCCGGTTGAGGGTGATTGTTGATGCAAGTGCGCCTGGGGATTTTCGGTGTCGGACTCACTACGTTGTATCAGTATCGAACGCGATATCCGTGTTCCTCGTAAAAAAAAAGTACTCTACAGTACTGGTCACTATGGAAAGCATGGTGAATAGTCTTTTTCCAGATTTGTCCAGTGTATCTCTTGTAAATTGTTCTACCATGAGCACGTCCAGCAAACCTCCAACGATTTCGATCAAAGTCAAATTCTCTTCCCCCACCGATACTTTGCACCCGACTCCATCGACCCGTCGATGACCATTGATGCCGACGCCGACTTTCACGACACCCTCACACAATTATAGCGTCAATCGTCTCCCCACGACACCATCGGGTTCTATCTCGCGCCATGGGAGATAGACAAGGCCCCACAGCTCAAACCTTTTTCCAAGGGGTTCATGACGACGCCACACGCGTGGAAGACATTCGTCAAGGCGTTGCGGGCTCTAGCTCCCACCAAGATGCCCGAGCTCATCGCCGTCCGTCAGACGTGTGCTACCGAGGTGTGTCCCTCTCGGGGTATTTCGTGAATACTGTACTTGGGCGCTGAGCGGATGGACAGCATTACATGTACACTTGGTCTTCGATCCGCACGACGTGCTATGTTTACGAAGATTGTCTGCCATCACCGCGCACGCCTCATAGTCTTTCTCATAGAGTGCCCCCACCGGCTTTCGACGACACGCTCGCGAATCCACCCGTGGACTTGAACGATAACCCATACTTTCGTGTTATGGATCAAGTCTCTGATGGTGTTATCAAAGGAAGAGCAGCCTCGGTGAAATTAGAAAAGATATAGCTCTATGGTAGGCATTGCCGCCTAGTTGAGCCGCGCCCTTGTAACGATAATGATGAGAAAGGAAAGAGGCGTGGACCATGCGACCTAGACATCAGAGGAGGGAAAGAGACGGATTGACATTCTACACGCGGCACGACAGCGAAAGGATGTTACAACAATTCAAGTATCATATGCCCCACTGGCAGCGGGAAACAAAGTTCTGGAGAAAAAGATGAGACACTGTCCATGCAAACGCTTTGCAACAACCCACCTCCAAGTCCTGTGACGTTGCGACGGCAAGCACAAACTTTCTGTTCGAGTCTGTGACTAGATGATATTGTTAGTTATCCAGTCGGGCATCTCGGGGATAACTCACCTAAAGCAAAGATGTTGTGGCGGAGAAATTCGGCCAAATCGACGAGGGAGGTGTCAGGCGTGATAGTTGTGTACGGATGCGATTCGTTGCGGATGAATTTGCACATGTATTGCTTCACGGAATCATTCTAGCGAGCAAAGTCAGATGCCGAAACGGAAGGGGAAGTAACATACTGGTTTTGCGTATCCCGCCTGCCATTTGGCTTTGAGCGCGGCAGTGTCGATATAACCCACTGGGCGTCTATGTTTGTCAAGTACCCTGTCATGGCGGGAAGCGGATACGTCAATCGGTGCGTGGAACACATGCAGCGTGTGTAATCACGGTATGTGAGAGAAATCGCGCTCATATGCAAGTTCGAGTGCACGCGATATAGATTCGTCGGCTGGAAGCGAGAAGGCAGGGGGTAGTTGAAGATCCTGCCGAGGTGGATCGGTTCTTGTGAGAACGGACGTCTTTCTATTGAGATTGAGCACACCTCTACGACTGCGCCGCGATACTTGTCTTGTGGGATCATCGGGACGTTGTGGAGGGGCGAGACGGGAGAAAGAAGTGAAGTAGCCATGCCAGGATGTCGAGGTTGCTGTGTGACTTGCTAACTGATTGATAGCACGTGATCTCCATCAATACTTTGTAAGTTCATGGTACAGTAGTAGTACTTCAACAAGTACTGCCATCACTGGCAAAACACTTGCACCCGCGTAGTTCTGGCACACGTCCGAGCGTGAAATATCGCCAGGATAGTGGTGGAGAGTTTGCACGTGATGGACGCGTCTTTGTAACATTCGCGTCTTTGTCAGAGCCCACCATGGGCTCGGAGCAAGTCGATCATGATGCACAACCTCCCGGTCCTTTACCCATACAAAGGCTTCAAGAGTCACTCATAAATCGCATAGCTGCAGGAGAGGTACACCTCTGCATCGTCTTCCACCCGTGATGACTTATTCGTCGCCAAGATCATACACAGACCAGCCTCTGCACTGAAGGAATTACTTGAAAACTGCCTGGATGCCGGTGCTACATCAATTCGCATTACTGTCAAGGATGGCGGAATGAAATTGCTCCAGATTCAGGACAATGGCTGTGGAATACGCGTGTGTGGTCTTTCATTTTTTTCTTGGGCCCGTCTTACTCGTTCGACAGAAATCTGATCTACCCATCTTAGCCGAGCGCTTCACGACCTCAAAAATCAAATCCTTCTCCGACTTGTCTCACTTAACCACCTATGGTTTTCGTGGTGAAGCCTTGGCATCCATATCGCATGTAGCCCACATGTCCGTCATAACTAAAACCAAGTCGGATTCTTGCGCTTGGAAGTACGTATTTATTTACTGACTTATTGGACGCTAAGTTAACATACTCGCGCAGAACGTGCTACTCTGAAGGTGCATTGGTCCCTCCGAAAGCAGGTCAGACGCCCGATCCCAAACCCTGTGCCGGAGTTGACGGAACAATCATCACTGTACGTTCCCCGATCAAATGTTTCAATCTCCTAGATCAGCCTTCACCCGACTCAGATCGAGGACATGTTTTATAATACGCCTACTCGTTTGTCGGCGCTGCGTAGCCCCTCCGAGGAGTACGCAAGAATCCTCGATGTCGTTACCAAATACGCCGTTCACAACTCAAAGGTAGCATTTCTTTGCAAAAAGGTATCTAGATCTATGCTATGTATGCTTTCTTGTTGATCTTACTGAGCAGGCCGGGTCTGCCTCGCCAGAACTCTCCACTTCAACCACGTCCATCGAGCAAGCAATCCGCCTTTTGTATGGTCATGCCATAGGGAAGGAACTTTTGCGCATTGAGGTCTCTTCATTACCTAAGAATGGGACATTGCAACCTACTGGGTCCGGTGACACTGAGAAATGGTCCGCTGAGGCCTATTGCACGACTCCAAACTATCAGGCTAAGAAGACCGTGTTCTTGCTTTTCATTAACCGTAAGTCAACCTTACTACGGGAAGCATATCCATCGACGAATCTTGCAGACCGTCTCGTCGAGTCATCCAGCGTCAAAAGGGCGATCGAAAGTGTATACAGCGGGGTACTCCCCAAGGGTGCATTCCCATTCGTCTATCTAAGGTACTAGCCATCAGTCAGCACACAACGAGTGCACTAACATTAGCAGTGTCGAAATAGACCCCCGTGCTGTGGATGTCAACGTACACCCTACAAAACGGGAAGTCATATTTTTGAACGAAGAAGCTATAACGGAGCGAATATCAGATGCCATCCAGCAGGTGGTCAGTCAAAGTCATTCCAGGACCTTTGAATATCAGGTAGGTCTGAGTATGGTGTCCCATCCGGTTGAGTCATGGGATGCATGTTCTCTAGACATTGCTTCCCGGTCGCTTGAACGAATCAAATCCAACAGTCAGCCGGAGAGCAAGAAAGGAGGAAGATGAAAACGAGGAGGACGATGAAGAACCTGTAGCTTCGACGTCTGACTGTATGTTTCTCGACGTCCCGATTGCTTATCTGAATGGCCTTTCAGCCACAAAGGTGTATTCGCACCACAAAGTCCGCACGTCACTTCACGACCGTACTCTTGAATCAATGATCCCTGTATTAAATCCCTCACGTTCTGACGGTGATGATGTATCCAAGAAAGCAGTCAGTCTCCGGGATATCCCGGAGTCGAGCTGTCATCTAACTTCCATCCTGGAGCTTAGGAAAGCGGTCCAAAAGGGCGTACACCACGGTTTGTTGCATTTTGTCGTTCGAGTGGGATAACGTGCACCAAGCTAGTTCGACAGATTTGACCGAAATCATCAAGAAGCATACATTTGTCGGAATTGTGGATGATTACCGGTGTCTCTCGCTAATCCAACATGCAACGAAACTTTACCTCGTCAATTACGCTGCATTGGCGTACGTCGCGTTCAGTGTGCTTTTTGTCCTTTGAAATCTGACACACGATGACAGCGAGGAGATGTTTTATCAGCTCGCTCTCATGCAATTCGGCAGGTTTCGTCGTTTGAAACTGGATCCTCCACCACCACTTCGCACTCTTTTAAAGTTGTCTGTGGACGCAGAACCAGGCACAGAGAAAAGCGGACTGAGCAAGAACGAGATCGTGGACGTAAGTATTCTTAGAGAAACATATGGTCCAACGCTCAGATACGTTAGCGGATCGCTAAAACACTCATCACGCGCCGTGATATGCTGGCTGAATACTTTGAGATCAATATCACTTCAGACGGAGATATCGAGAGTCTGCCGCATCTCATGAAAGAGTATACCCCCGACTTGAACAAGTTACCTGCCTTTCTCATGCGTCTCGGGCCGCAGGTGAGCTCTCTCCCGTCGTGGATAGTTCCGGAAGTGACGAAAGACTCTGTTAGGTGGACTGGCAAAGCGAGAAAGAATGCTTCTTCACGCTCATGCGCGAGCTCGCCTATTTTTATTCGCCATCGCCATCACATTTCATACCATCCTTGCCTGACGGGGCCCATGCCCAGGCAAAGGCGGCAGCATGGCAAACCGAGCATGTCTTGTTCCAGGCCATGCGCAAGTTCTTGGTCGCGCCCAGGTCGTTGCTGGAAAGCGGCGTCGTTCAGGTAGCTAATCTCCCTGATCTTTACCGGGTGTTTGAGAGGTGTTGATCGCCGGCGACGCGAGTGTAGCAGTACATTTTAAATCTGCAGATTATTGCTCGTTAGTTTATGTGGACTCTAGTACTTCATCATGATCCCAACGCGAGCTGCAAAAACAAACAACCATCATCGCAATCGTAGGTTCAGTTATACGTGTTCACATTGAAGGAAACCGAATTTACTTGGATGTGAGTTGCTTGTTTTAAAAATGAAACAAGTACCAATCTTCGGATGAATCGAATGACGACGCAACTTGGCAAGAGCGGTCCGCAGTGATCTATTAAAAGCAAACTCTGACTCAGTAGGGCCAGTGGAACCTGTGAACTCTCACACTATAGGGCAAGTTTTGTACAGCTTATCGCCTCTCCTCACAAAGATACCACCATGTCTACTCGCCCTCCTTCCCCCGATAACCTCAAGTCGCAACCAAGTTCATCTCCGTTCGTCTATGCTTCTGAATCATTGGAATATATTACCACACATGTCTTTTTTCCTTTCCAAACCCCCGATGCCGACGACTATACCCCGGAGAAGAATCATTCATTAGCTCGTGCAGTATGCACTGCTGCCCACGCCTATGGGCCCCACGTCTGCGGAACCTCTGAGCAGGATCAGTGGACTCGGATCTCAAAGATGCTGGACAACCTTCAAGTGTCTGTCCGGTCTGAGGACATGGACAGAGACCAAGCCGTGTCCCAGCTGAAAGAGATGCAAACAGGAGGTACAGTCATAAGTTCCGTATAGAATCCTTGCTCACCATCTCTAGATATCCTAGTCTTTTTTATCCGCCGTCAAAACGCCGCAATCATCCTCACGAAGCGGGAAAAATACACGCTGTGGGAGGCATTTGAGGTGTCCCCAAACGAAGATGCTGTGAGGAAAGCGGAAGGTCCACTGACACGCGCATATCCTCGTTCGGCCGCTGAGATTCCCAACGAGGTATTTGACGACCGGGACTTTCAATTCCAATTTGCCAATTTTCTCTCTCAACCCAACGTCGGCCCGGATCTTCCTCTCCCTTCTCCCTCTCATCCACAATATGTCGACATATTGCTGAATAACATCTCGCAAGGCATTGGACGCGATACCAATATCATCCCTGTAAGCAAACGCAGGGCAGTGCCCAAACGCATTCGTGACCGTGTCGGTCGAAAGTGGGCAATTGGGGATAAGGATGTATGGCGTCGCTCGGCTCTTTGGCTTCTCATCAGGGTTGCAGTTCAAACATCCGTTCATGGTTCTTCGGAGTCTGTTTCCCACAAATGGTTCATCTTATTCTTTATGTGCACCCTCGCAAGTGATGCAAAGAATGCTAGTCTTTCCAGTGATATGCTTTCCTTGATGTCGTCTCGGGTTCTCGGTCGTCTGAAGAAGCTTGGTTCTCTTGCCCCAGACTGGCTCACCGAAGTGGCATTGAAGACATGCGCTTGTCTTCGAGAGATCCTTGATGCCAGGTGGAACGAGCTGAGCATCCGCCGATCCCCGTTTCGGAACCCCACTCGGGAAGAACTCGCAAGGGACACACAACTCTCGCTCCCGAACAGTCGTGAATACATCAAACGCGTTCTCGAAAATCCCGATCACGATTCCGCCGGTCCCTTCCGTCCTAGCAATCTCCCCCGTGGCACCATCGAGGACTTTTTATCCTCAAATGGGACTTTTTTCGACGAGGCATACGAAGCTGATCCTCTTGTCACTCTATATGATGTCGAGCGGTTAGTAGAGCTCGGCATTGATGATTGGGTTGCCTATGTCACAGATGTGGACGAGGCGTGTGCGCAGCTAGGATTCTTGTTGGATAAATATTTGATGGGGGCATACAAACCTTTCAGAGAAAATCCAGAGGCGATATCCCTCGTGCTATTGACGGCGGTCGAGCTGTATGTCGCACTGGATAAGTTAGTTGTGAGAGAGGTACCCATGCTCGCCGACTATCCCCCGGGAATCTCCATCGCTTTCGTGGAAAAATTGCTCCTACGCAAGGAAACGGGTCTTCATCGTCTCTCCTGCGCATACCAGTACTTGTCTGCACGCCATTCTCAGTCACAGGCAGGATGGTCAGTACTTTCGGACGATTTCACTGAAGACAGTTTCCCGGTTCGTTTTTATGACCAGTCCCTCTATCTTCAACAATTCAAAGCTCAGATTGAAGAGGACGCAGCGAATGGGATCACTGGACATATTGACCCGCTTGCTGGGCTCAACGGTATTACACCTATCCCCCCTGACGGGAAGCAAGAAAACCCCAGGCTAGCGCAGCAACGACCCCCTGAGAGCTCAGAAAATTCTCAATCATCACTGCCCCCCTCGCTGCTACATGCGAAAGTTGTTGTATTTGAGCTGCAATGTCCAGCATGCATTCAGATCTGGCGTGCCGCTGCGCCTTGTATTCTCAATGGTGCCTTCCTTCTGACTTATACTATTTGGGGACCTCAAAAACTGGACTCAGAGGAAGGAGTCTATTTGCTCAAGAATTTCCGCGCATTGCAGCCTTACTTTGTCACCGAGCATCAAGGACCATCTTTGCATGTCCAAATTCACCTAGCCTATGCTTATCCGGAGGACTCCCATAACCTGATGTTACTTTATGTTGTTCAGCATCCTCATTGGAAGGAACAATTCTATGGCGAGCTCTCCATTCCAGGTGAGATACGTCCAGCCGGGAGGTCTTGCAGAGACTGGGAGCTTTCCTTTCATCACGCATACGAAGATTCTACACACGCTCCCGATTTATTGAAAAAATACATGAATTCTATCTCCCACACTTGCAATCACGTTTTGGCTACCCAAGCAGAATGTCCTCCTGCCCTCTCCCTTGACGAATTTACCGCGTTTGCCCACTTGCGCAGCGGTGGTTCACTGCAATGGCTTAACATCCTGCACGGGCTACGCTGTCGAACTCTTAATCTTCGTCGTGATGAGGTCCACTTCCTCCTCACTCATGCTGCATGTCAAGTTGGACCTCTCGATCCTACGGGGACATGGGTCTGGCATCAAGAGTTACAAGACCCGTCTTTTTGTAATGCCCTCCTAGACGAGCTCGAAAGTCTGTTCAGGGACGTTGGAGCTGGTTCGATTGACTATGTATTAATGAACACCATTTCCCTACTGATCACTCGTGTGCTCGCATCGAGCCCTTGCGAGGACATCTCGGACCAAGGCATCGCACTTCTTCACAGCACACGCAGGAAGTCATTCAGCTGGGTACAGGGGCTATCGTACGGCCTGTCAAGGGCACCTACAAACGACAAGCGCAGGCATGTCTTGCTACACATGGCTTATGCATGTCGGAGTACGTTTGACGTCGGCGCTGCTGCCACCCACGGGCTCTTCCATTCTGCCATGGATGTGGACGCATTCCTTTCTTGTGCGTTCTTTATAGCCGCACTTCCTAACTATAGTATGTTTGATTCTTGAGTGAACGTTCCCCCAATGCTTACGGTTTCAACTCGTCAGAATCCTTTCCCCCTAACATTCAAACAACACTGGATCAACGAGATAGTCGTCTTTCTTTTGCTCTTGAGGAGACCCTGATGGATACAATTCTTGCTGACCCATTGGACTATGGTATTGATCTCGCAATTCGCAGGATTTTTGTTAGCTATTCGCCTGGTATTTGGAGATCGGAGCAGTTAACATATCCACATGCGCATTGGTTAACATGCCAAACCAAGGTGACTGACGAGACCTTGCAAACAGTGCATGTTGACCTGCTCATTGGTACACTCCATGTGGATGGTCAATCATTGAGTGGCTCGCTACAAAAGATCTGGACATCTCAAAAATTCGAAAGCATCTTTCATGATGATGTATGCGTATACTGCAGTTTTCTGCTCCCACGCAATGACCATTTCCAGGAAGGCTTTCTTGTTGGTACATCCAATCTCTCAGGAATGGATTTTACAACTCTCGGACACAAGGTAAATTGCCCGAGTTTGGTGATGTGAAAATGATTAGGTAGTATTGAAATATGATGGACAGGTGCACTTTTCGCTGCGAGACGACCAATTGGTGATCCGTATGCAGGACAAACAAACAAACGAGACGCTGGAGTTGATCCCTTCCGGAAAGCTCCAGAATGACCTTCCACCTTCACTCATCCAAGGTCATCTTCATTGGTTGAATCTTTCAGCAAAGATCATCGAAATACGGCCTCTCAAACAACATAGGAGACATTCTACTGCAAGTGAGCATTGGAGGATTGATTGTACTCTTGCACAATATTACACGTGCCAACGGGGTGGGGAGACTCTTGTGGACATTCAGAGCCCAACCTGGACAATGGTCATGAAATGTTTTGAGGGTCTCAATAACGTTGAGGAAAGTGACAGGCGTCCAGACGTGCTCCGACATGAAGAGTTGTGGAGGCTGTCTGAGGATCTCCTTATCACCACACCTTCGGTCCAATCGGCATCAGTATCGCCGTTGTCTGTCACCCTACCAAGTTATGGACTGTCCTTTTGCATCAACAAAGGGGGAGAACTCGAATCCCGGGATTTCAAGCACATGGTTTATGACGAGGATCAATCCATTGGGACTCTGTTTGGGCTTGAGAACTCCCTCGTCCTTCGTCCAAACACTCATATTGCAGGTACCATCGTTCCTGAAGGGGGCCTTATCCACAGACAGGTTGTTATACCAAACGGGTATCCAAAATTACACGCTGATAGGAATCTGGTACGGATTGACATATTGCACCGAGTCATTCGGAACAATGAGGCTGATAAGCCATTGTATCACGCCCACGATGTGGACGCAGAACTGGGTTGCTTGCTAGGGGATGGCAGTTTTGGGAGCATGCACTTTCTCGCTTCGTTGCATGCCATGACCCATCGCCATCAGCCTGACCCACTAACGGGAAAGACAGGTGTTCAGGCAGCGCTTTGTCTTTTACGGGCTGGTGCATGTCGGTCAATCATGAAACAGAAAGCCAGCGCACTGGCAGTCCCGCAGTTCTATCAGATAACTAGAACCCAAGATCCTCAAGTACGCTCTGCTCTCAAGGATATCCGAACCAGGTATTACTGGAATCGCGACACGTATCGGCTTTCGAATGTCAGTGACCAAGACAAGCAGCCTAAGGCTGCGCACATGTTTGCTCCGAACGGTACTCCAAGGCGGCCAAGCGCTCCCGGGCCCAAGGACCAACATCGTGGCGAAATCCTGCATTCTACCATGTATGATCCAGCACTACTTGGAATTCCATCGGCGATCTCAAATCTGCAATGTATTTTTAATGCGGGCACGCCTATCATGACGCTCGACTACTTGATTTGCAACAGACCAGCACCGGACCTACCAGGCCGTATCACTCTCCATCTTGACGGTATCTTAATGCCAACGGACAACTCCGATACCCCCGCATTGGATCAAGTATTCTCTTCCCTTCCCACCGATTCCTCGTTCAAACGAGAATACCTCGCACGTCTTGATGCCAGTGCACGTACACATGTGATATCTCAAGCAATTCAAGTTCACAAGACAGCAAGGGCAGATCTCGTCCGAGTTGAGGACCTGAAGGAGCACTGTATGCAGTGTAGAGCCAATTACATGCGGTATCTGGATGTTCTAAGGAGGAGTCTGAGTCCAATAGATTCGCGCG
>JBBPLG010000173.1:0-37127 GCA_038089695.1 Xanthoconium separans | reverse complement strand
CTCTTGGTGGTTTGCGAGGGCGACGAGGTTCTCAAAAGAAGCTACTGCGCGACGTGGGGCAAATCGAATGTACGACGGAGTACGAGACAAGGTTTTTTTGGGCTCGTCGTCGCCAGGGTTCGTATGTGCAACTCTGTCGGGGCCGTTCAGGGTGGACATGAAAGTCGAAGTGATAGTGTTGACAAAATGAAGGGTTGCGATGGATACCGAAGACTTTCATTACATCCCTCCGTCTCAGTTGGAATAAGTACAAGGCACTAGTACTACCGATCAACGTCTTGGGGAGAGTGCCCCACACAATTACACATCTGCTAAAAGCGGACAGACGAGAAAGGATAATGATTTATATCATCGTACAACACATTTCGTCCTGCATCTACGAGAAAGCATCAGCAAAGCCCACTTGTACGCGACACGAACAAGATCAGACAATAAATGTGATTCCGGATAGACTGATATCCTCATCGAATACGGACTCTCCGTCGAGGGAGTCTGTCTTGTCATCTCGTCCACAAAACGTCTAATACCCAAACTCACCTATCAACGGTTCTTGAAGTAGTCGAGTAGGACGTGCAGCCCCTCGCTCTCGACGCCATAGTCCTTGACGACGACGCAAGAACACCCGACGATCTTGCGGGGATTGCCCTCCTTGTCGATCTTGCACAGGCCAGCCCATGTGCCGAGCACCTTTCCGTCTCCCACCTTGATCAAGTTGATTTTGTGTTCGGCACAGAGAGCCTCGATGAGCTTGATGTATTCGGCTTCGGTGCACGTCTCAACGAGCACGCAAAGGTGAGCCTGGCGCTTGTCCAGAGCCTTGGCACACTCGCGCAGACCACGTGCGAGACCGTCGTGGACTAGGGCGTTCTTCAGAACTTGCTGAGTAGCATCGAGGGTGAGTCACTATGAGGAAGACGAACGCGAATAGGATACTCACCTGAAGGGCTTCCTCGACGGACATTTTACCCCTTGGTGCCTCGGTAGAGACTTCGACCTCGGCAGCCGGGGCATCGTCGACTTGAATGTCATCTCCAGCGTCAGACATTTTTTTATTTTGTGAGGATGTCTTCGTCCGCTCTCGTTGATGATGTGAGTGAGGGAGAATTAGAGTTCACCAGCATAGATAGTCGTTTGAATCTCCGCTCGGCATCTTGCGGTCAAGGTCAAGCACATCTACGGGCTCGACTATTACTTACACTAATTATTATCATGGTTCGTACCGTCCCCTGCATTATAACCAGCATCGTGATTTCACTCATTATTGTTAGAGTCTCGCGTTCGTCAACGCCGTCGATTGCAGCGAACGTACGCGTTCCTTGTCCTTGTCCGACTCCCATCCAACCTCTACGTAGCCCACAGCGACGAAATTTGGGATATTGCCTGGACAGCAACCGACGCGGTCCTCTCTGCCTCTGCAGATGGCACCATCAAGCAATGGGACTCGACCTCGGGCCAGGTCTCCCTCGCGCGCCCCCCGCACAACCTTGCCATCGTCTCGCTCTCCGCTTCCCCAGACGGCCACTCGGTACTGTATAACGGACTCGACGGTACCACGTGTTTGTGGGACCTGACATCCGATACGATCGTCGGTCGTCACGAGAGTTTCGATCGCTCCGTGGAAGGCGCAGAGCCATGTGAGTGCGCTTCAATGACACGCGACGTGTTCATGACCTGATGTCATCCAGCATGGGCGGTGTCGCTCAGCCCTCAAGGCGGGACATACGCCGGGACCAGCGGTTCGGGAAACATCAATATATACTCTGCATCCCCCGACGCGTTTGGGGTTCGTCAAGCCGTCTTGTCCACCTGTCGAAACAAGCACGGCATGGCGTGCAGATATGTACGTATCATACCCTGTATATATGCGTGACATCGTGCGTCTCAACTCTCAAAAGAGCCCAGACGGCAAACGGATCGCACACGCGTCCGAGTCTGGACACGTGTCCATCTTTGATGTCGAATCGAGCTCCTTGGCGAATACCTACACCTCGCACGCCATGGCGGTCCGCTCGCTCGCGTGGTCCTATGACGGACAAGTTCGCCTGTTCCCTTGCATGCATCCATTCCGCTGACGCGTCTTGCAGTTACTTTTGACGGCGTCAGACGACAAGCGACTCGTCTTGCACGACGTCCGTTCGACGGCTTCTGGAAAACCAGGCTCTGGTGCCGTTGCCACGCTCACTGGTCACACTTCCTGGGTCCTCAGCGCCGACATTTCTCCCGAAGGCCGTCTTGCCGTCTCTGGGTATGCAACTCTTACTTTGCTGCGATTCGACGGCGTTTCTGAACATGTCCCTGCAGCTCTGCAGACAAGAGCATCAAGGTATGGGACCTCGCTGCGCGCGCCGCCGTGTCCACCACCCAAGAGTCGGGCGAAGTATGGAGCGTCGCATGGCGCCCAAAGCCTGCACCCCCTGGTTCCGCAGGCGCGTTCGTGAGCGGTGGTCAAGACGGCCTCGTGCGGTGGTGGCGTTCTGCTGGTACGGGCGTCTAACGGCGTCGTTCTAGATGGGGTTCGAGTTCTTTATTTCTTGGCGAACGTGTTCTTTGTAGATTAACCCCACGCGCGTGAGGTCCAAAAATTTACTGCTATCAATGCTTGGCGCTTGCACTACGATGCACGAAATTGTTTTCTCCAAAAACCCCTTCACTGCGGACGATCCATCAACGATGTTCGGGAGGCACCGGACAAGAACGACGTCCTGTCGCACGCGACGCTGTAGGCATGGTCTATCAACTAGGCTTCATTTTTCTCCTCGTCGCGTCGACGTTGATAAAATACGCGGCACGCATGTATCATTCCCGTTACATCGCATGCACGAGGGCTCGATGCGCGACGACGTGCTGCGCACGCTCGGCGGGAGCAAGCGAATGTGGCAAACGCCAATCGTCAAAACGTACCATACATACCTCGAATCTCATGCCAACTGCGTGAATGCGCTCCAAGTTCAACAGCAACATGATCAAGCAAGCCCCACCCCCACCCCCTTTTTTTTTCCATTCACCAGCGCATAGACATGGACACGTCGGGCCGCGTTTCAACTCTGATACCAGACATATTCGGTCCCGTACAGCGCCGCACACGCCGCCGTCCCTGCGCTCAACACGAGCGGGAGCGGGTGACGCGGTAGTACACCGAGCGACTTGCGCGCGTGACACGTGAGGTAGATGAGTGACCAGGCTAGTACATATGTGATGTGCGCGGCGAGCGTGCGTGTGAGCGTCACCACGGATTAAAAAAATGGGGCGTATCCACCCAACAGAGAGAGACGCTCACCCGTAGCAATACCAGCACCGTTCCGCACGTCCCCCGCACTGAACGCCGACGTCGCCACTCCAAACGCGAGCGCGAACCCGACGCGGTGGAGGTATGGTGGGCAGTATGTGTGCGGTGGGAGCGCTGCGGGCGGGACGAGCGATGACAGAGCGACTGTAGGCAGCGACCATTGACATGTATGTTAGCGTCGCCGGGAGGGACACGCGGACGATGGACTCACAGAGCGAGGTGAGCGCGAGCGCAGGGGTTCTTTTTTATCCACGTGGACCATCGTCAGATGCAGGCGTCGTGTGAACAAGGACAAGGACTGAACTTGGACCGAGCGTAGGGCTGCACGTAGGCAAAGACGTCCGTTGCCGTAGTAGAACCGTCGCTCTTTGGAGCTGGACTAGTAGAGGGCTGGCCTTGTGGTCGTTCGCTCATGGTCGAGGACAAAGGACAAAGTAACTAAAGTCAAACAAATACAATTATTCAAGTCCGAGGGATACATGGGATACGAGTTTTACTACGAAATATCACAGAGAGACCCTGAAAGAAGAGGTACCCAAACAGAAAAAAAAAAAAAGAGTGTAGCAGTTTAGTCTGTGAGAATGCGCTGGCAGTGTGCCAAATTATGATGCTACTAACGGCAAGGGCTATATTTTACCTGATGCGAGACCTCCTGAAAGAAAGTGAAGAAGCGCAGCGTTCACTTCGTTGGCATGGGTAACGGTGATATCGTGACCACCATCTATGATCGTGACGAGCTTGGATTCAGGGACAAGACCTTGAATCTTGGATGCATACTTGTATGGGACAGTTTTGTCTGCCGTGCCCTGCAAGACAATGAGGATGAGGCGTGATATGACCTGCGATAGAACGAGATGACGTACGTGAATAAGAAGAATGTCGTTGGTTGAATTGGAAAGCGCGCGAAAGGCATATTCCAGGCCACGAATAGGACCCTCACGGAGAGAGGATGCGACAGCAGCATCATAATACGGAAGATGTGCAGATTGCAGTCGAACGATCTGGACCGTGGCTGAGTGGCAATGTCGCAGCAAATGAACGACAATCTTACCTCCTGAATGGGATCAATGGCCTGGAATTCGGAGGTGCTTGAACCATTGACGAGGAAACGCATGTAGTGCTGCTGATCATGAGCGATCGATGGATCATATGACAGGCAAACATGCATACCCGGACCGGAGGGAGGGAGGACAAGCTTTGTACGATCGGCGATGACATGAATTTTGCAGTACGTGAAATGTCGGACGACTATAATGCATGTCAAAACGTCAAGCCCGGAGATGGACGAGTCGCGCGTACCTCCACTATGCCGGCAGATGCGACGAGGGCAACCTTGCCGTTGACCAAGTGGGGGAACTGGACCGCAAACGCAGTAGCGATGCCACCGCCCTGAAACACGAGGTTTGGTTTCGAGTCCAAACAGCAAGCTGAATGCGCACCATGGAAAGCCCCACGACGTAGGCGTCATCCCATCTAATGTGTTGCATAAGGAGGGCGAGCTGGGTCGTGTGCAAAGAGACATCATAGGTGACATCCGGGGCGTCAGAGTACCCACGGCCATAGAGATCTGAGGGAACGGTCAGGACTGCGGTGCGGTGGGTGTTCGGATAACTTTACCGTAGAGGAGGACGCGGTAACCATGTGAAGCGAGGACAGGCGCCACGTCTTTCCAGACTATAGCTGGGATGGAGAGGCCATGGATGAGAACTACCTGCAAGAGAGAGCTTGAGGGTGTATCGCGAGATAGAGGGAGACGATCGAACCCGCGGGCCTCGATTTGGACCGATTAGCCAGTATCGCGTCTGTATGGAGAGAATTTGGATTTGGATTTGCCACGGTTCAAACTGGATACTCACTCTGCCATGGGGAAGGTGGACGTAGGATCCACCTTGGTAGTAGTCTTCTGGGTAGACGGACCAGGAGGCGCACGAGGGGGCAAGGCTGGCGAGGGAAGGATGTATGACGGGTCGAGTTGGTGGGTAAGGGAAACCGACGAGGATATACACAGTGAGGAAGAGCGGGGGAAGGGCCAAGAGCGAGAGGACCAGCTGCCGCACTGGCGATGTCGTGGCCAACATGACGAGAGCGATTGATTTGTAAGCTTGACTAGTGTTATACATTCGCGAGACTACTACTACTAATCCACTACAATCAGCCCATCATAGCTCTTCCGTCCCAACGCCTTCTTCATCACCTCTTCCGGCGTCAGAGCTTGCTTTTCAGGCCGAGACTCACCCTTGTCGTCGACCATGTCCCACTCCTCCTCCTCTTCCGCGCCCATAAACACCTTGAGCAACGCCGGAGAGTACCCGCTCATCAACGCAACCCCTTCCCTCTCCCCAGTCACCGGTGCAGTGATACCATGCCCGTCCTGCGGGTTCGACAAGTTCCAATACACCAGCTCCGGCACGTCATACCCAGCTTTCGCGTACGCCTCCGCAATCACGTCGTGATTCGTCTTCCAATTAGCTGCTGAGTCGGCAAACGACGTCCTGATGTGATAAACCAATCCTGAACCGCCCTGGTTTGCTGCATCGAACTGCATGTCGCTAAAGACAATAATCCGTTTGATCATCTGATCTTTAGGGACTTTGTGCCGGACAGCGAGCGGCAGGATGAGCTTGAGGAAGACAGCGTTGAAGTCTGTATTGGCCCCCCATTTTGCATTGCCCATCCCAGAGATTGTGGCACCAAGAGTAGATCCGGGGTTGACACTGACGAACTCGGGCAACGCAGAGAATGTGATAAATGAATCGTTGAAGGGGGGCTTTGCCAACCGCGCCACGAGCAGCGAAAGGGAGACGGCAGGCCAGATCGGCGAGACGTCGAATGGAGAGTGGCTACGCAATGGGCTCCCGATAAAGCCCATGGACCCGGACACGTCGCAGACTGCGATGCAGTTGTCCAGCTGACCCGACTCCCGAAGACGCGACACGAGTGTGGCCCATTGCCCATCGATGACCTTCATCTTCGCTTCAGCTAGCCGCCTCTCTCGCGCACCAAGGGCCTCTCCCAGTTTTCCAGGACCTACCGAGGACCTTCCCGATTTATGCAATTTTACAGCCTCCATCGCGAGCATGTGGGGAAGAAGCGTCGCGCCACTGATCTTCTTTTTTCCCGATTCAACGTCCTCCAGGTAATGCATGAATCTGTCCTCATCGTGTACAAAGAACTTCTCCTTGTTCCTGTTCATGCAGATGGACGCAACCCGGGTGTACTGGATATCAGACCAGCGGTTGGATGACATCAAGGGTTCTGGTACACAGATGTATCGTCTCCCACGAGTGAGAATATGTTTTTGGTAGTGATAACGAAGCAAGTGCATGTCAGACGCTGGCAAGCTTGTCGTGACAGGGAATGAGATTTTGTTGGGGATAGGGAAAGACACTTGTGTCTCGTGGAGGAGCATGCAGATCGCGGATGCGATGTTCGTGACGCGGTCATGGGATCCACCTGGCGTAGGAGCCCACTTGGAAGCGAGAGTGAGAGCGTGTATGAGTCCCATCCGATCATTCTTATCCGCGTTGGCGGGCAAGGCATCGATCTTGTCCATGATACTGGCGTCATTGGCGAGTTGAGCCCCAAACAGCCTGGCAACCGCTACATAGAGGGCACGGTAGCGCTTGTCACCTAGCTTCCGCACGAGCCGTTCATGGGCGAGACGGGACCGTTCGGTGCGCTGGGTGCGTGACCATTCCTTCTGCGCTTCAGCACTCTCGAACGCGGGCAGGGTCTTTCCATCGACGTAATTCTGCAAGAAATTGGAGAATCGACCGAGCGGTACTCTTGGCCTCAGTTCGTCTACCGTAGCCAAGGCCAATATGTCGAGCAAGTCCTTCCAGTACCCGTGCGATGCGCCGGGCGGCACCTTGTCGTCCTTGTCCACGGCCTTGCCGGACCTCTGACACACAGGGTCGACCAGGTAACGAAGGTTAGTGATGGCGGTGCGGGGATGGTTATCGAGGAGCCATCCAAACGCGCTAGTAAGGTATCGTCAGAACATGACGAGTCTACAAAGATGAACTCGAAAGCGACGTACCGATGGAAAAGTTTCTTCTCGCCCTTGCCGTCGTGGATGCTTCGCGTGCACCAAATGATCCGAAGGGTCAGATTCGGGTCCTCTTGCCATGCGTTGTCAAGATACTGATCCACTTGCTCTCCAGGGATGCCGGTGCGGAGACCCACATAGGCATCAAGGGTGGCTGACAGGGTAGAGCTGAACGCAGGGGCGGCGTTGGCTGTGAGCTTTTGGTGGGCGGTGGACCGGAGGGCGTCCATCATGGCATTAGGGACGACATCTTGTACTACTTCCATGGGGGTTGAGTCTGTCTCAGGGACGAGGACATCGAGGAAGTTGGGGTCGAAGAGCTCGGGAATAGGAGGAAGCGTAACATTTTGGGAGGTGGCCGTCGAAGTGTTGGCGGTCGACATTGGTGGTAGATGAATCGACGATGGTGAAAGCCTTGATGGAGCGATGGGCCCCTTATCAATGTCATCGTGGCTGTGAGTCTGACTCCAAATGACTCGCAATTTCAAGTGGCCAGCCACTTAGCACTGCCATCCGTGAGTCGATACAACAAGTACAGTGTCAATGATCTCACCGGTTGGAGTTTCTCTTTCGCTATCGTCATCCAAGGTGAGTGTCCAGGATTTACACATTTTGACCTTTGGAAATACGGGGCCTCCAGATATGCACCGTTTGTGCATCCGAGTCTAGACACAACATGCGTGCTCGCTTGACGATATATGATGCGGGACCCGGGTCGCGAGTCACCACAACCACAGGACACAGCTCTCGAGATGGCGGATATGAGAGATCCAACGCCTTGTAACAAACTGGGGTTTGACTTCTCCTTCTACTCACGCTGTCATATGGATACAGTCGGATCAAGCAACGCACTACAACAACGTTTCTCCTTCGTGTGGGACTTCTTCACATGAGAGTGTCTCGGACGTCGCGTCGTATTGAGTCGCTTCACCACTTGGAGCGCGCCGTCCGAGTTACCCATACCATCTCTGTCAGCACTCGCTCGTTCTTCCCCCCCTAAGCGCCCAAGAAACCCCGACGTGACATAGCCCGTGTGCAGGTCAGAGTGCAGGCGAGTGGGTTATGCGAAACATGGCTGCATGGCTTTAGACGGCTGGTCACCATTCTACTTTTACTAGCTCATCTTGTTTCAGTGCGTCCAATCTAGTATCAGTTTGCTGCAGAATTGCGCTTGTGACTGCGTGCCTTTTACAATCAGTTACCCCCCTTCACATTGGCAGCTCACACATGTGTCAGTCATACCACGTCCGTGATCACCGGAGCTCGGACGTGCATCTCTCTGTGAACAATCAAGTCCTGATGAGTAAGTACCGTGCAACAAGTCATCATTTTTCACCCCAGCTCCAACAAGTTGACGCTTTCAGTGAGTATTAGCCTGGTGTATCAATCAATCTGCATAGCGCAACACAGTTGTATCAACCAGCTCAGTGTGGGCTTGTTCTAGCAAATGGACATTTTCCAGATGTCTCGCACATCCCTTTCCACTACTGTTTGGTAACTTTTGAGGTGAAACCGCCTGTTGATTGCAGTGAATCTTGTCACAAACTGGCCTGTATTAACGCCGCCTTCACTTAGCCTGTCATAAGGTGTCCTAAGGTGTCCTATCATATATATAAAAGCATGGGGTCATGGTGTGCTTTCAATCCCAAGCTCGGGCTTCTAGATTGTTCCCAGCATATTGTTCACCTCTGTGTTCACCATGCGTTTCACTTCTTTCATCTCCATCCTCTTGTCTGCTTCTATGGTTCTCACTGCCGCCCCCTTCCCTTATGCTGGTTACAGACTGGTGTCGCAAGGAGAGGTGGGTCATTAATCTCTTGAGCTGCTTCTCGCTTGATCCAATCCTTTCTTATCTCTACAAGAAATTTGTGAGGATTGAAGCCATGCTCCATGCTCCACCAATAACCTGTAGCCGTGATACAAGATCTTATCTTGGGGTCGCGATTGGTGCTCATTCCACTTGCGATGGCGGTATTGAGGCCGGTATCGTTCTTACGTGCTCCGCGTTTGGAAATGCTTACCGACGTAAGGAAGCGTTCAACTGTGAATTCATGATTTCTCACCTCATCTTTTCTTGCGTAGTTTATTCGAAGGTGTGGCCTGACGAAGCGAAGTACCATGACAATGACAGCAATCACATCAATATCGGGGAAGGACATGATCTCGAGGTGATTGTCGCAGTGTTTCGTGGGAGAGTCTGGATATCCATCTGGGCAGCGGGTTTCAAACCCGTCATAGAGGATATCGCTTCTGTCGATCGTGTCAAGCACTGTCTGGGAACCGCGTCGTGGATATTGAGAGTTGGAATAAAGAATGGTGAACTCCAGCCATATCCCGATTTTGAGTCGATCAAGATGGACTACCTCAAGGCATGGGATGACAGGGGTGGCGAGTATGGGGTACAGAAGGCGGTACCACTGAGCTTGAAGGATTCCGGAGGGACTTGGCGTGTCATCGCTGAGATCATGGTGATCGATCACTATCATTTCCTACGATTCACCCAGACTCCGAGTTAGCCATCGCTTCATTTTTCTTTCCGTTGTCACCTCTTACGAGAGTCGCTTTTGAATGTATCATCAGATCGCATATTGTGTATGGAGTCGTGCATACTTGTAGAGGCAAACAAATGTGATGATAACACGGTCGAGTGGTTATAAGACAGCGATTCGAGGTCGCTCGAAACCTGCTTTCCGTTGCACAAGGTACTGGTCCCTTGAAGTGGCCAAAGATCGTCGAATATTCACGGTCTATCCGCCCATCTTGCGTCATGGTGAGTCTGTCTGTCTTGTGCATTGCTATAGTATGCTCCCTGTCAGGTTGGAAACATGCGCTTGTCACATTCAATCAGGACAATGTAAGCTTGCCTTACATGGCGAGTTTGATGTGTCACAGCTGTCCCTACCACACGGATGGTGGCGGGTATGCGCGAAGAGTCACTGGGGCGTCGTGTAACATGCACATGGCCCGACCTTGATAACCAGCAAAATACTGGCACTAGCTCCGAGCCAGTGAGTCAGTACGTCAAAAAGAATCCAATCTGTGTATATCGCACCTCAGCCTGAGGCTCGTTTTACATGGCGTTTTACGAAGAGGTGTCACAGTTGCACGTGAAGAGCCACTGGGATCAGTGGGATGCCGCTGCAGCATGCACACAAAAAAAAGGATCTTGCACCATTCAGATCACGTTTCTGTGAGTAATAACCTGGGATTTCGCAACATGAGTTTTCTTTCAACTCACGCTGTCACATGGATGGATCAAGCGCTCAGCGACATACTATCCCACGCAGAGGAACGTTGGTGATGTCTATAGCAGCGTTTATTGTGCATGAGAAGTCGAACCTCTTCGAGAGTGTCGATGTTGAGTCCCTTCATCAACTTGGATCGCCTCGTCCGAGTTGCCTACACCATCCCTATCAGCGCCCGTTCGTTCTTTATCCCTGCCCTCTTTTCCATAGGCGGTGTCCTTAACCGCTTCGCCCATGAGCGAAGCCCAGACATGACATGCCCCACAGACGACGCGTTCTCTTTTTCAGCGCCAAACATTGCGCCGACACATGCGGGTTATCCACACCCCGCAAAAAGTCGCGCATGCATTGCTTCCGGTCCATTTACTGGCACACCTGGGTCCCGCGTGTGTCGGCGAGCACGATTGTCAATCTAGAGCGACCGTCGCGGACAAAACACCTGCTACGAATCTACGATTTGCACGACAACCGTGTCGCGATCGCTTTCAGTGGTCTTGGTACGTGGTCGACGTGCCCCATAATGGATGATGGAAACGTACGATGTCCCTTGTTGTCGCTGCCCGACATTAGCTTACCAGCGTTCAGGCTAGTATAGTTCGAACAAGACTAGGGTAAAAATGCCCCACCCCTCGACAGCGGCTGGCTCAGCGGGTGTCAGAGAAGGGGGGAACTGTGCATGGTTGGCTGGACTCACGTCAATTTACTAGTAGAAACTGGCGAGTGTGTTTTCCATGCACCAACCCTGTCAATTATCACTGATGATCCTCGTCGCAGCTAGCAGCGGGATCGGGGGGTGTCCTCGTCTGGTGGCACGTGCCCGGGTTCTTTATGTCTAATGCAGGCTACGATGTTACTCTGCACCCATCCCATGCGTTTGCGTGACAACACCCACAGCCACAAGATTAGGTCCTCCCGCACGTGCGTATCTTGCTACTTACTCAACAAAGTTGCTCGATCAAAGTTGGAAGAAGTGGTCGAATTTTACCTAGCCTCTTCTTCCTCAAACAAGCTCGTCCTTCCAGAGAACGAACCTCACACCAAAAACGCAGTTTTACATAAAGTACAGTCGACGAGCGCCATGCGGTCGACATTCCTTCCTTCCACATGCTGCCGGGCCACTTCGCGCCATCCTTCTCCGTCCTTTTCTGCGCGTCGTTTCACAACTACCAACCAAGCCTTGCGGGGCGCAGTACAGGACGCCCTCGATATCGCATAGCGACTGTTGGCGAGCGCAGGATGAGCCCTTGGTCCTCTCAGTGATGTCAGTTTGCTTGGATGTGCGTGTCACTCTGTTCCGTCACCTAGCAATAATGAAAGGCTAACTGAACTCTCGGCGCGTTCACTGTCACTTCGTGACTTGCATGTGGTCTACATAGCATACCGTCAGCCCCTCGTCTACATCACCGAGCGGTTACAACCTTCAACTTCATTTACTACCATTACGGATGCATACATGTCCTCCAGGGCGCAAAGAACCCGCAGTACTGACGCGACCTGCTCACGACGGGTGAGTGGGCTCGCATCGCGGACGCTGACTGTATGTAAAGGTTGGTGAGATAATAGGTCGAAGTGTATGAGACCGGTATGGCCTTCGATGGCAAGCGCAAATTGCCCGGTTTGAGTGGTAAAATTAATATTGGTGGGAGTGTGGGCATGGTGGAGGAACTGGAGGGTCTGTTCCGGCTGTTCCCGCACTTCCTGGTGGAGGTTGGTCTCATTTATATCCCGCTGTCCTTCCTCTCCTTTCCTGCGCGTCAACGTGATTCTGACGATACAATTTGTTCATTTTACCTTCGCTGCACGGCGTTCGAGTCCCTGGTCCATCTCATAAAATCTTTGATCCTCCAATCCTCGCCTTCTTGTCCCTCCTTGGCCCGATGATGAAATTCAAACCACGGGAGGTCAAACCCTCCCGTGGTGGACTGGGATGTGTTGTGATCCTCTTCCCACCGTTTTGACGACACGTTCACGTGCCCCACCGAGAGAGCTACAACAAGAGTCCTTAGATGACAACCACAGTGAATCTGCGCGCACGTTCGCCACGCTGATCCTTGACAATCATTTCACTGTTTGCTGGTGCAAATAGTCAACACTGGCATGATTGACTAGCACGATCAACGCAGGCCCTAAGATCTTCTAGGTCTATGGCAGGACGTATGTACACGCATCATGGAGGCAGCTTGGATGGCGAGCGGGTACACCTCTCTGATTGTGGTTCAGGATCATCTCAAGGTGGCTCACTACACCGTTGTCCAGGTCGATCGATTCCAGTGTCTAAACGGGAACGTCGTGCTCGGCTTGGACCCAGATGATCATATCCTCCGCATCATCTTTCTAGTGCTCCCGCTGAGGGACGATAAGGACAATTTTGAGAGTTTTCCGCCTGAGGAGTCGTGTTCAATCAGTAGCTCTGTCGTCCCTAACCTGTGTAACCTGCGATATGGCCAACCTGCAGGGAATTTGTCCCCAAGGAAGTTTGCCATTGCAACCACCATACACAGTGCGCATCAATCATACGGCTGCATTTCCGTTGTGACAAACAACATGCTACATTCTGGCATGGTTCGTGCGGGCCCAAGCTTTTTTCAGGTCCATCGCGCGGAGCGCATGCACGCATGTATGCCACCCGCATGACAAAGAACGGTTCGGGTGGGTAGTTATGTCTCTCATTCGAATCCATTTTTTTGTCGTGCGAATGCTTCCAGGGCAAGTGTTTTGTGAGTGCTAGGATGTGAGATCGAAAAATGAATGAATAGTAATAATAAGCCCACAATCGTTGTTTGTCTGATAGGCTGTCCAAGAATTTGATAGCCACTGGGGAGGGGCTCGTATCTGGCCAGCTAGCCGTTAGCTCGGGCGACGGGAAGCAAACTCTCTCGATAGATGAACTGACACGTGATCTCGGGTTCAGAGCATGATCCCCACCATCGTGCGCGTGATGCTCGCCATCTATTCCTGGGATTCCACCCGTTCTTGTAGAGCCGTTATTATCAGTGGCACAATACTATATTCTCTGTTATCGCGACATTGTAGAAGTGTGATATGTACTGACTGACGTGCCACGTTTTGGGTATCAACGTCGGGAATATGAACGTCGAGGGTCTGATCCACGAGATCGACAACCTCCCTGACAGATGCCTAAAGTTTTGGTTAGTTAAAAGGACGAAAAGCAAGAGTGACCATACCTACGCCGGAACGCAATGGTTCCTCTCGTCTTTGCGATTATCTGCCGATCCTAGCGCAAATGGGTTCGTTGAGATGATTTTCTACGGCTTCCAAAACGAGCAAGACACGCGTCGTGTGCGCAACCGACTGGCATCATCCTGACTTCAAAACAGTCAGCGGAAGGATCGGCTCCGCGTTTCCGCGGTACTTGCCACTCGAGGTGGTAAAGCGGTCGAAGAAGATTGGTCCTTGCCCATTTTGAAAGAAGCGGAATCTGTCTTCTCGAGATCTGTAAGGAAAGACATCGCAGCAAGCATCGTGTCGTCCGAGTCAACCGTGACGGTGTGCACACAGCCACAATGACTTGGACTTACTCCCATTTGGCAATGGACAACATGCAACGATATAAGTGGAGTGCGAGCGGATGCCACATTGCAAGTTGTGGGTCCCCCCTTGAGTTGGAAGCATGGCGACACAGCATCACCCCCGTATATAAAGGTCAGTCACGAAGCCCCCCTCGATTCAGCTCCCCCCCCTCCGTTGGTGTCACCACTCGTGAATAAATGTCTAGTATTAGTGCGTTCCTCCTCTTTTCTACCGTCTTCGGCCTCTTTGTAGCGTTCATTTCTCTGATTGGAATCGTGATCAACAACATATGCCGAGAGCGTCTTCCGAGCAACAAGATCAGAGCATTGGAATCCCTGCTGGACGAAACAGAAGGGTTGTTCAAGAGAGCGATGGAAGACGGCCTCCTGACTGAAAGCGCTTTTGTCCAACGGACTGAGCGTCATCTCGAAGAGTAAGTCAGTTCCAATGTCCATTTTTTCTCGTGGCCAACGAAATTATACCTACAGGCTGAGGATGCAGACAAACGGGCTACGACCTCGTGCATATAATGCGACCACCTTGCTCAAGGATTACATCGGGCTTTTGAGCGGAACGTCAATGGTGATCGGAAGAACATGCAAGACCGTCAAAGAGCTTAGGGCTAAAGTCATTGTTCGTGTGTGTTTGACCGTCTCTGGACGCAGTACTGACCAGGATATCTGGACAGACTTCAAGTGAGGAGGGTCGTCATAGATTGATGAGTCTTGACCTTACCTCTTATTCCACCTTCCCGTCAACCACTGAGCCTCTCGACTTTGGGCATGAACGCCGTCCCATCGCACTGTCTTTTGTTAGTATTTCTCGTCCCCATTCGTGTCCCCCGGCACTTCCTGTGTGGACATACCGTCATGTACCTCGCCAGAGCGGTGATTCCGCGAGGTCAGGTTATGATGTAACTTCAAATGATCACTTTCGCGCAGCCCCTTTCTGTGACCCTACGTCAAGTGATCCAGACGTAGGAATAGCAGATGTTCTAAACCAAACATCCATTATTCATACCACTGTCACTGCTCATGCTGAGTGCTGAGCACCGAAGTGCCGAGCGCGGAGCTCGAGCACCGGAACCCCCAGGTTATCAGAAGGATAACATCACCTGATTTTTTGACCCTTCTATGCACTTTCTTTTACTCGGTGATATTTATGTTACTTTGTTAGTCCAAATGTTTTCTGGCATATCTAAATATATCAGTGTTAGTGCGTGAGACACAGTGACATTACGAAGAACGAATGATCCGTTTGAGACCATCTGTTGAATCATATTGAATGCTCCGAACGACGAAACGAGTGAACTTGGACATAGGTCGATGAGTACGAGACCCAGCTTAACCATCCGTGACCGCCTGAGGCAAGACGAACCCACGACCGTTGTTGTACGTTCGTTACAATCGGGCTACGGGAATCATATCGACGTGCGAACGAACGGTGCGGGAAGCCACTTACGGCCGTAAATCGGTCCTGGTGATCAAGATGTTCACCTATCAGCCTATCAGTCCACGAGTTGGTGGCACAACGGCGACCAGTTCAAAGAGCGTTGAGGTGGAGCTGGGAAGAAAGAGGGTCTGCATTTTGTGTGGAGAGTGCATCATGGCGTTACCTTGGCAATTCATCTGTGGATTTATGCCGAGGGATATGGGTGGGCGACCACGACAAGGATGAGTCGAAGCAAAAGTGCGTGATACATATACGGCTGAGATCGGGTTGTGGCTGTGGCACTGCCACTGAACGCAACCCTTGACACCACTCGAGTCAGTCGCATCGTGACTCGCAAACTCGCATCCGAGTGGACATCGCATGCCATCAGACAGTCTCGAAGGAGGTCGAGAGTGTGTCTCGAACTCCGAATTCCGATCAGCTAGCAATGAAAGAAAGTTAATATTTCCTTTTTAGTACTGCGACTCCGTTCGATGACATAATCTCAGCACTTAGCTAATCCCCAAGACCTTTATTCAAAGGGCGTTTGTTTCGTACCAACCAACCAAACGCATCCTATCGTTCGACGCTCCAATATGCCCATGCGTTATAGAAGCAGCTCTCCGCCCCTCCAACCACTATATCCAGATCAAATAGAGCCCACCGACGCGGATGACTCCATTGTCCTCTCGGATCTCGTGCGCACAGGCGAAGCCTCCAGACTGCGGCGAAGAGGCGCAATGAGGCTTGATCACAATTTGTTGAGCGCCCAGCGCAACGAAGCAGGTCGTGTTACACCTCCTACGGTCGTCGTCGCAAGAACACCCTCTTGGATCGAGCCGCCCAGCGATGACGACGAATCCACTCAAGCTTGGGAACAGGGTTATGACCCATCCTCACCTCGTCCACAAGATAGATCCATCGTGCCACCGCCAGATGCGTATGGATACACGCTCTACTGTGGCGGAGAGGAAATGTCCTCGTCATCCATGTCACAATCGTCGGTCTACGTACGCTCACCTCTGCCATCTTATCCCCCACGACCATCAAATGCTAGTCGTCGACATCTCACTCCTACGCGCAAGACGAACGGATGCGGGGCTGTGATTCACTTGCGCGCTTCACGTCGGGATGGGTCCAGTGTATGGGTGGGGAAAGACGAGGCGACCTCTGCGGTCGTGCCGATGGACGCGTCATACTTTGAGCGCCGTTCAGTCGTCAGGATGATCCGCAGTGCCTGCGGATGTGTACGAGAAGGCGTTGGTTGTGCCATATGGTGAGTACGTCCATTCCCTTTTCTATCCGACGCTCATGTCCGTGTACAGTGGCAACACGCTCGGCACTCGATACAAGCCATGTCAAACCGCTGCGGACGGACTCTTTTCTGTCCACCATGACTCGCATGTGCTTGTTTGCCCCCAAGGACCCCAATACTGGCACGCCCGTGCTTCACCCACACACGCGAGCTCTTCGCCCTCCTATATCTATACCTTCTTCGCTTCAAATGTCACCCGGGCATCGCAATCGCCGACTCCACGAATTCCACCCCCATCTTCTTCCTCCCGCGAAGAGAGTTTCTACACTTCAGACAATGCCTTTGACACGTTGATCGATCGACTCGCGTCCGCATCACCAGCCCCCATGACGGACGAAGACCGCAATCCGCTCGAACAAGGCTTGCGTCCCCAAGCAGATCTAGAATTCGATCCGGACGGCGCACCACTCCCATCCGATCCAGGCTCGCCGGACAAGACGAGCTCCGAGTTGATGTTACTTCCCGGGCGGTGAGCAGTCGCATCTCGCGTGTTCGTTTGGATATATCATTTCATCTTGGTTCTTATTTGGTTTCATCATCTTGTAAGCGACAATGGACGCCCCTTTCTCTCTCTCTCTCTCTCTCTCTCTCTTCGTTTTCTTGTGCATGTATCCATCCATTTGCATCCACACGGCTAGCTAGCTCCCCTCAAACTCCCTCCACGCGCTATCTCATCAGAATCTGTACTGTTTGTTTAGCTATTTACGATTTTTGATTGACATAATAGGTTGATGAATCTATATAGTCTTGCGATCGACCAAAAATGCGATGCGGACGTTTGACACGACATTGCAAGTCAACGGTGATTCATCTTGTTACCCGTCTGACAGTAAAAAGAGCCGTAGTGTACACGCAGCCGTGCCAGCTACTTTGCTACTGCGAAGAGAGAGAGAGACCCAACATCCCATCGTTCACTTGCGCGCATGCCCCCACTACTTCGCAAAACACAATTCCCAGTCCCCATCCCCGTTATGCTGCGCATAAGCCTGACTCTCCACGAACGCCGCGAGCGCACACAGCCCGTCCTCCCCTTGCGCCGCACACGACGCGAGTGGCTGCACCGCATCGTTGACCAACACTCGCACGTACTCGCCCGCCGCCCGTCGATACGTCCCAGCAGTCCCCTCACCACTACCACCATCATCATCGCACGCCAGCTTCTCCGTGATCATCCTCCCCGAGAACGGCACCAGTCGCGCGTCGCGCCACGTCCGCCCCATGTCCGGCCGCCGCGGATCGAGGTCGTGCGGCTGTACATACAGCCCGAGCGCGCTGTAGATCGAGATCATCTGGTTGTCGTGCGAAAAGTCGACGTACATGCGGCGGTCGAGGGGGAAGGTGATTGGGGATGCGTCGAGGGTGCGGTTGGTTTGCGTCTCGTCCTGGACAGGCCGGCCTGTCAGCCGGGCGAGCAACTCGTTGACGTACCCGACGCCTTGAACACGCCCGAGCTTTTGTCCGTACCTTGGGGGATGGCTTCAGCGACGCAAGCAAGGGGAGGGAGAGAGCGGGAGCAGAAACACCCACCCATTCCCGTAGTAATCGGTGAGATCACCGTAATACTCAAACGACGCCCACTCGTCGCGCGTGAATAGATCACACCACGGGCTAGGACCCTCGTGTGCGACTGTGTCGAACGGGCAGAGCGACATCAAATTAATAACGTCGGTGTTTTTTAACTTGGCACCTGGCGCTGCAGCGTTGATGCGTTTCGCAATCGCGGGCGCGAACACGTTCATCCATTTCTTGGTCGCGTGGTTGGAATTGCCCACCTGTGGACACATTTTATCGTCCAGTGTGTCGTTCGTCTAGAGATCATTGAGATGCATCAAACAAGAACGACGAGAAATCGCGAGACTGACCGACTGAGGTATGATGACAGATATATCGAGTGCGTACGTCCGGTCGCCCGCGTGCGTGAAACCTGCTTGCCTTTAGACACGCTCTTCAGTCCGGACCCTGTGATTATTACTCACCAGCGGACCAGTTCCGCGCCGAATCGATCACACGATCGCTTTCTGAAGCACGGATGAACGGAAGCATCTCTTCGTTCACGAGACCCGCGTATCTCGCATAGTGGTCCTGGCCCGCGTCGAACGACCTGGTACGGTCGCATAAGAAAGCATCAAGGAAGAGAGACAGATTGCATGAACACGTACTGCGCCGCCCCGAACGGGACCAAGCCGTCGACTCCGAGCGTGTATTCGTAATTTTCGACGAACGCGAGGCTGACATCCTTGAATCGTTTCGCCCGCTTGAGCTTCCGTATGCTCTTCTGGATAGCCTTGGTGGCATGCTTTTCGGGGTATCGTGCACCGTGACGTTCCAACTGTTTGACATAGCGTTGCGGTCACCCTCTGGTAAAATCAAGGGGATGTGTATCGCACCAGATTGACCTACCAGATTCCGTCAGTTCAGTTCACAGGAGAAGGAACATTATGTGAACGTACCTGGACGACTTCACATCCTGCTGGCGGGGGCACGTACGTCGCTGCAGGAAACCAAGGAGCATACTGCGCCCACGATTGTTGCAGGTCTTGTGGGAGTCCCAGCGGCGGCGCGGTCGGGTGGATTGGCGCACTGGCTGCAAGGAATGCCGTGAATTGGACAGCGACCATCGTGGAGTGCGAGTGGGGTTTGTGTGGTCGCAGGCTTGCTGCTTAGACGACACCTCTGACACGGTAGTCTCGTTGCAAATTGGTCGCGCGGTCTCTCGATGATCGATGACTCAGCAATTGCCTTTATCGGGCATCAGCAGAGTTTGACAAACTTAGTGATACTTTCTCAGGGTACATGACCTTTTGATTGTGGCCACCCATCCGGCTCGTCCACATCCCATCACTATACCACCCCTCGAGACCGCCCTTGGCATGTTCTTTTCAGTGACGTCGAGCACAGAATTCTACATAGGATGTTTGTCCATGGCGCACATCCGACTAGGATAATGGCGTCACCCGCATACATAATCAATGTATGAGGCAGTGCATACTCATTCTACTGAAAAAGGGGTCAGTGGAAAGTAAAAAGGAGTCCGTTGACCACAGACATGTTCCCCTCCCCGTTCACAATGCGTACCACATCCCTCTTCTTCGCCATGCTCGCCACGCTCTTCGTTGCGACATCACGCAGCGTGCATGCTCAGCCGCCAACCCCAACGCCGAGCCAACATACTGACGGCGACTTCACTGGTCTCAAATACTTTGGCATTGCTATCGGTCCGTCCCCCCTCATCGCGCACATCTAGCTAGATTGCTGGTGGTTTATTACAGGGGGCCTTATGGTTTTGATTTTATTGTGCGCTTGCTGCAGCATTTGCACTGGGAGACCAAGGGAACATAGGCCCCGCGACCAAGATATGGAACGACAATCGACCGCACCTTCGGCCCCATCATCTCAAGAGCAAAGGCAGGAAGCTCCGCCACCAGCACGCCCATCAAAGGCACACATCAAGGAAAATGAGGAAGCCACTGTAAATGAATCGGAACCGAATCCACCACCATATTATCCGGTAAGACGTTCTTACAGGAGAAGTCGCGTGCTTACATTCGCCATTCCCTCGCTGTCGAAAGCCACCTCCGGGCCCACCTCCCTCTGTGGTTTGGGCAAGTACGTCAACGAAGGACCTAGAACAAAATGCTTGGAGTGCCACAACTCGCAATACATAGATTACCAAAAATGTAGCAGTATTATTGGTACAGTTGTAAGGGTACTGTTTTTTTTTCTATCTGTGAAGAAATCGAAGTTTGAAGCTGAAACGTTATGAACGCGACTGTATTACGCCAAGTGCCATGGGATAACAAGGACCATCCAGAGCCTCGAGGAACACGAGCAGTGACAACGCCGTGACTCAAAAAGCTCGTCTGGAACTTCGACCTGAGAGGTGAGTTGGCTTGCCACGGTGCCTTCTCATCTGCCCCTTCCGACTCGGTGGCGGGTTCGTCACGTAGACAACTTAGAAGGAATTTCACGTTCATCCGAGTCCAGCGTTACTTGTCCGCGTGTAGTTCTCCTGGTAAGAAGACGAGAAAAAAAGCACCAAGCACATATCTTTTGAGGAAGTGTGTAGGTGGCGGAATTCTAAGAGGGGGCTTTCAAGACCCCTCTTCAAGCTTCCGATCGCAGGAGCGCTGTGCTGCGCTGAACCAGAAAGTTGATCCTGCAGGCGCGGAGATGAACGACTGCCCATCCTACCAGTACTGTTTTTTTGCGCTGGGTTCGGATTAGAGCCCTTACAAAGTCTCCTTCCCGATTGCAAGGGGAATAGCACATGACGGTACTTGCCTGAGCCTGATCGCGTGCCTCCCTTCTAGCTTTGATTCTTTTTTTCGAATGATACGACGGATGAGAACCCACATGTTTTCCAGTTTGGGGTGGAGAAGAACAACGAACGATTTGTTTTTATTTTCATATTTGACTCCGATAAGGATCTCTTCAAGACCGTGACCCCTGTGAACAGAATAATGCCATCGTCATGTACACTGAAGGCATGAATCCAAAGTATATTTACTTTGTGAGGGAAAGCCATTGATTGATACGCACGACAAGTTACGAGACAAACTCGCATCCGCTTGGAGCAAATCGATCCGCGAGATTCAAAACCTCGGTACGTGTTGACGGATCACCATCTCGATTTGCTTGCTAACGAGGTTAGTTGTGCTAGCTAGTGTCAGAAGACGAAGTTCTTGTCGTTTTGCAATGTCCTTTATGAACACAACTCCCATGATGCATTTGACAAGTTGTGTAGAAACGTTGTGTGATTCACATACGTTGCATGTACTAGAATTAACGCATGAAATCCACGAGGATACTATGGCAAGTTAGCGCTGCATCACACCGCACGATACGTGAAGGTACGTACGCAAAAAGACATCTCGACCTACAAAAAAAGGCACATGGCAACGAGATCGCCTCTGCTACCACAGTTTGACATCACCCTTCTTGCGAATGGCTTACTCGGGGTATGCTTGCAGACATGCTCGCGCATCTCCTTCAACACCTTTTGCATACTTCTTTGCCTCCCCGGATGCCTCGCCTCCCTCACCTCGCCTTTCCCCCGGCCTGCTTGCTATGCCTGCACCAGCTTCTTGACCTCCTCGACGTGCCTCTGTACAGCAGGACCGCCGGGCGTTCTCTCCCACGGCGCCGACTGCGATCCAACGCCAGTGCCGGCACCACATGGCACCCTCCAATATCGGTTTCATGCGCACCGCGCGGTAGGAGAGCAGGTTGGCGATCCACTAAACGTTGGATGGCGGGGGGGGGATCCCTGGAAGAGCAGTCACGGATTGCATGACGTGCTCGACGAGTCGACGTTGGGGTAGGTATAGGGATACGTCATATCAGTGAAATCTGAGATCAGAGATCAGAACTGCGACGAGGTAGTTTGTGTTACGTTGTTGTCCGAGGGCATCGTGGCAAGTGAATCTTTCGCCTTATGTCATTCTCCGGAGACATGAGCGACAAAAAAAGACTGTGGGAGTCGTCGATGCACCCGTCGCAATTATATCCAAACCAAAGTGGGTGCTGTGCACAGTGCAACGTGCAATGATCAGCTCCTCAAATCATCCAGGACATACTGCGCCAATGACTGCCATAGGCCTTGTGGGAATCCCAGCGGCTGCGCGGTTGGGTGGATTGACGCGCTGGCTGCAAGGAACCGAGTTGGACAGCGACCATTCGCCATTCCTCTGAACACGTGACTTCTGCTCTGGCCCACAATATTTGTCAAGAGCCCCTCTCTCCACTGCACACACTAGTCCCATCATCATGCCCCTCGAGACGGACGATGTATGCACATGCACATGCAGAATATGTCAGCGTACCAGGACTTTACCTCTCGAGACGGCCCCAAACCTTTTCAGTGACACTGAGCATAGACTTCTTGACAGGAAGGTCAGGAAAGATGTACAACTGGATCGTCTTGTCATCTTGTCCGACATGGAATGTGCCAAGCTTTTGTACTCCATCATCAAGTACACTGAAGACATGGACCCAAAGTACATGTGTCTTGATGAGGCATTGAAGTTGATCGAGAAGAACGACGTGTTCCGAAACATGCTCATATCCGCTTGGATTCGTCAATCGTTCCGCGAGATTCGAAACCTTGGTTCGTATCGACGAATCACAAGTATGAGTTGCCTGCTAAGGGGGTTCGTTCTGCCAGCCATGTTCAGACCACCTTGGACGTCAGAACTATCAATCCCGGAATACTGTGGCCTTCGTACGTGTCGATGGACGCCATCCTCATGAGCCACTTACCAACCCAGTGTTCATTTTGCCAGTTATTCGGAGAAGAGATTTGGTCAAGAACGCTTTCATAGGCTGACCATCCCCACGGGATGCATTTGACAAGTTGTATTGGAATCTCATCTGTTGTGATTTACACCTTTGCATGTACTACTAGGAAATCCGTGAGCATATTTGGCAGGTTAGCACTACATCACGAAAGCACGTACGAAAAAGACATCTCGACATTCACAAATATCTCGACCTAAAAAAAATAAATAGGTGAGAGCATGGCGACATGCGCATCTCCAGCCCTTCCGCGTACCTTCCCCTTATCCGTCACCCTCTTTGCCTTTCCTGCGCTTGACCCTGCTTGCCCGCATTCGAGTCGATCCCATCCAGGAGCCCCTCATTGCCAACAACGCCTCGGGACCCAACTCGCAGTCCTCGCCACGCATCGTGTCGAGCTGCTTCCAGACCCGCTCCATGATCTTCGGGTACGCCTTCCTCGCTTCGGCAAGTCCTTTGACTTTTGCTCGTCCGCGCCTTGACCATGTCCCGCGTCTTGTCCAGAAACGCCCCGAGCCGGATCATATCCGGAACTGCGTCTGTGTGTCTCGTCGCGCGTTTCACCCTACGCCCGCCCGCTGCGTGTATTCCTCGTCGAACTTGGCGTTCCCTCGTCCCGTTCGTGTGCGCCTGCATGACCTTGTCAACTCCGATGTCCTTCCGTCCCGTAGCGCCTGCTGCCAGCGCCGACGCCCTTACCCAGGCCCTCCAACATCCGCTTCGTACACGCAGCGCGGTAGAAGAACAAGTTGGCGATGCAGTGTTGGCAGGTGAGGGATGATCCTAGGCCACGGATTGCATGATAGGGATACGTCATGCTGGTGGAAGAGCTTGGGTTACGACGAGGTGCGTACTACGTTGTTGTTGTCCTAGGCATCTTGGACTGTACGAGACATGAGCAAAAAAACTGTGAGTCGTCGTCGGTCGACGCACCAGTCGCGATTATATCCAAACCAAAGTGGGCGCTGTGCATAGTGCAACATAGCTTTCTCCTCATGGTCATGAGGTTCAAGTTGTGCCATGATGCATCAAACTTGCGCGTGACCTAAGAAGAGTATTGGACTGCCGAATCTCCGCCTTCAAGTTGTGCTACTTGTGATCTATACAAAAATAAAGCACATACTATATCTCCCCTCGTACTAAAAATCAAGCACACGGCACATTTTATATCCATCACGAAGGCAACGACGACGGCCGCCCCACTGCCCCGGAGAACGCTTTCTCACTGCTCAACGGTGCCAACCCCAACTTGGGGTTCCCTCGTGGTTCGCTGCCGTCCCCACGCGGCGTCGAGGTAAACGTCGTGGCGGCAGTCTGAAATTGTGATAGATCGGGTTTGCTGTCGAATACCCCTGCAACGACGTCAGTCAGCCTTGGGTATACCAGCAAACATCGAAGTCACCAAGCTTTCGCAACCACCGCTGCCGTACTTGGTGGTACCCCCTCGACGGCAATGCTTTTTGCACCAAGTCCCACTTTTGTCCATACTTTGCGACCGCCTACGCGAGTTTCTTCGTCAACACTGTCCTACGCTGACGGGGCAAAGAACGTACCTGGGCGAGAAGGTCGTCCTCTTCTTTGCTCCACTTGACGTACGGACTCCGTTGACGTTTCGGTGGTGGCGCAGGTACGTCTTGCTCACTGACCCGAGCAAGCTCCTTGTTCCTGGCTGGTGCTGTAGATGTAGGTCTTGAATTCTCGCTGTTCTCGCCACCGGATGGTGTTGCCTCGGACTGTGGCAGCTGCGGCGACACCCCATTCTCCATCAACGGCACATGAATCTGTTCGGGTCTCGACGCAGCAGCCGTCCCCCGAGCACCATCAGATGCTTCCTTACACAGCGTACTTTGACGAGAACCCTGTCTTGGAGTCGCGTCCGGATCATCCACAAGGACAGACGCGTCCCGCGACCTGGGACTCTCCGTGTTATGGTTAGCCTGATCCCGCTCAGACAACCCTGTCGAATCGAATATCTGAGATGTACTATCACTGCTCGTCCCTCCACCTGGGTCGACTTGCGCTTCTGACGCGGGCCCGCCAACCTGTGGTTGTGCTATACGCGCAGACCCGGTCGAATTATCACCCGCGTCAGACTGGGGTGTCCGAGAGCGAGATGTCGGTGCGACAGACGAAGGGGTGTCCACTTCGGGTTCTTTATTCCTCCTTGACCTTGTCTTCCCTCGTGATTTCGATATCGACCCGGAAGAGTCTCGTAGTTGTGAGCCACTTCTCTCTTTCCCCTTGCCTTTCGCGAGTGTCTGTGTCTGCGACAGGGATGGAGGAGGCTGTCCTTGGGTACTAAACGCCGCAGCTTGGTCGGCTAACACGTCCAAGGCCGATCTAAACCTTCCAATACCCGTATTGGTCGTTCTGCTTGCGCCTGCAGGTGTCGTAGAGGCTTTCTCTGTCGTTCGACTCGTGGATTCGTGCAGTGCAGTCAACTTGGTGGCACGCGCCGTGAGCTTTCGCCGCTTCGAGACTGGGCTTCCAAGCTCTTCGGGTCGCGCATGGCTTGGGCCTGGCGTTTGACAGGGTGAGTCACCAACCACGTCTATCTCATCATCCTCGTCAATTTCGATATCTTCGCGCATCATTGAGCGCGCGGCACTCAATAGCGAGTCAAGAGGCGTCGGTGGGTTATTCGTCCTCGCGTCTTGCTGCGATTTCTGCGCAGATGAGGTGACTGAAGGGGCCGTCGTCGACGAGCTAGGAGTTTGTAGGAGGTGGTGCGGATATGCTGGGACAAACATCGGGACCGGCTGCATCCCTGCCCCAGGTCGCATCTGGCTGTTCAGGTAGACATATCCTGCCTCGGGTGGATACCCTGTATGCGATGCGTTGCGTTTGGGTGTCTTCGGCGTGCTCGCGACTGCGGTGGTCGCCGATTCTTCTCGCCTCCGCTCCCGCTCGTTTTCTTCCAACTGCTGCACCATCCCGGCCATAACTCCGGCGCGCTGCTTACCGATCTTACGGGCCGCTAACAGGAGGTGTTCTACTCTAGCATCGGCACTAAAGCCCCGCGAGGCGGCTTTCTGGGACGGTCGACGTTTGTGTGGGTTTGTGATGGGGTGAGCATTGCTGTTCGCGTCTAATTTACGAGATCTGTGCTTTGGAGTCGCCTGAGAATGTGGGGTGTGTAGCGGGGTGTTGTGGGGGTCTGCTGGAGGTTCGCCCTCGCTGGCGCCTTGATCTTCGTCTTCTGTGCCGCCAGCGTCTTTCTTCCGTCTGCGAGTCTTGGGATTTGGGGTGGGAGGGGGCAACGATGAACGTGAGATGAGTGGTTGCATCAATAGAAGCGGTCTTAGTTTGGTTAGTTCAAATTCGAGCATTTGTAAGCGGGATTGAGTTTCGTGAAGCTGTCAAGGGTGCGTAAGGACGATGACGCGCCGTCAGGGGAGATTATTCACCCGTTGGCGGAGGCCTTTGTTGTCTGCTTCCGCTGCGAGAAGTCGTTCAAGATCCTGTTGATGTTGTTAGACGGAACTAGAATGAGACGATCGGGGAGAGTTTGAACGACAAACTCGCGGCAGCGAGACGGGAGTGCAAGCTAGAGAACGGCAGCTCACCTCATCTCGCTCGGGGTTGAATCGGTTCTTGGTTTGCTGTACAAGCAGAGCCTCGGCCATCCTAGCCCAACCGTCCTTCTCTGAATTCCAGCGCAGGCGTTGTTCGTCAAAATGATGTAGCAGTAGATCTCGCTGGTGCATCAGAGCGGATATCATCTCGGCCTGTCTGAGGAGCTGGTCCGGGCCATGTCCGACAACGGCGGTGAGCCTGAGTACCTAGGGAAAAGGCGTACGAGTCATTTTACGGGCATGCAGAGATCACACGCCATGCGCACCATTTCTGTGAGCTCCTTTTCGCGTGGGGTGAACCGAGCGTCGGGTTGATCGTCATCACACATCTCCACGACCTTTCTGCGCATCTGGATGATATCGGATTCAGGGAGGGGTTCGGGGGAGACGCTCTTGGTACGGGGTGGCATGTCGGGGTCATCGAGGGTGATTTGCGGCGCGGGGGAAGGGGACATGTGTACGAGGTCGCCAAGTGCAAGGGGGGGATAGTCCTGGCTCATGTCGGCGACGCAACGGCGTAGGGGGCGAAATCAAAAAAGCCAAACTCAGCCAACTCGAACGCGCGGACTAGATCACGTGAGAATAGCTTTCTCATCGCACGTGATCCGAGTCTCAAATGCCGCCGTCTATTTCTATTTCTGCTTCACCTGTTGTCGACCAAGCCAGTTGTAGACTTCTTTCGCCTGTCTCACGCTACTGACACATATTTCCCATGAAAAGCAGACCCCGCAATTTATGCAAACGTCCGTATCTCCTGCGTGCCGATCCGCCGAGCGTGGATACGTGCTCAACATACATATTTTGTTCTTCCAATCGTCTAATTCATATCATGACTCTCATTACCCCCTTCAATTTTTTTAGATCACCTTTGTGGCTTAACTCACGCGTGCGATCTCAAGCAGGTCACGACGGTTGTGGATGAACGGTTTATGACGCTTGAAGGTAAGTTCAGCGAACGCGATGCATCTTCATCGCTTGCTCATTTCAATACGCTACACAGGTCCACCCGTTGCATCACAAGCCACTTTGATTGTCAATGCGACTGGTGAAGGGTTCATTTTCACTCGCTTGAAGGTATACCATGAGAGTCTACTGACGAGGTCCAACATCGACGCCAGTTAAGTCCGCCAGGCCCATCTTGCAGCTGGAACAGTGATCCCGCGACATTCAGTTTCACAAGTCAGATCCGGATCGAATGGTCATTCGTAACAGGGAGAGCAAGCGATAAACAGTCTGCCGTGTGTTTCATGGAGACTGTTTCGCTCTCCATCATTGTGTTTGTCTACCCTTTCCCGTCGTATGTCATGTCCTCTGATTTACAGTCCGTTGTGGAAACCATTGTTCTAAACGACTATGCATCACGTCAGTCGCTCTTGACACTACTGGTGACTCATCTAACATATGAATGCAGTCGTCGTCCATCGTGTATGATTATCGTGAGTGTACGTTGTTCAACATCCATTGTTCATTGCCGCTTCAACATTAAAACCCTAGTTCACACCCTCTCAAGAGAGGTATTCTACTTCTCCACATTCGTTTCGCTGCTGACAATCTACAAAGGTAGAGTACATTTTACATCGATACCGGGTTTGGCGTGGGGTCGGGTCACAGTCGAGTTTGGATGTGGAGACGACCGTTTCCGGGACGCTGTTTGTGGAGGTCGATAGAGAACGGCGGGGTGTCGAGGTGGAGGGTGACAATGAAACCTAGGCAATATCGCAGAGGTTCGTAGTTTCGGAGTCTAGTCGTTGGGTTTGTTTGTGATATTTCAGCGTACGGATCTGATGTGTGTGCTCTATCTAGACTTGGAATACGCGTAGCTATTTATCCAACCGTACTTTTTGGAAAACAAGAGGGAAGTGACGGTCCGACCCTTGCTCACGCGTTTCAGCCGGAATGTTGCACATAACCTGTGCGCTCAGTGCTTTCCAGTCCTCGTATTCGGTTCTATTTGGGTAGTAAGTTCATGCAAGGCAGGATTAGAACGTCACGTCGCATGGCACACGGTGTCATCTGACTCTAGCATCAGACAACACGATCGACCTGTAGAACCAATCTTTCAGAGCGCAAAGGTTCGAATTTTGAAATGTCATACGTATATACCGGATCACCAATTGCGTGTTGTTACATTGCAAGAATACAAAGAATGTCGACCTATACGAGCACAGCGCTGCCTGACAAAAGTGTTTTGCATCCTCCTACTCCGAGTCCATATCGGTGGCACCACTCATCGTCATGACTTGAGCGACAGCCAGACGTAGGTTGCAAAACTCTGGGTTGGGTTTCCTGAGGTGTCCCTCACATCCTGCGCCAAACCGAATTTCATCCCCGTCCCGCAAAGCGATGCACGCTGGGACGTTTTCATGCGTCGACTGAAAAAAGTACCTGACCTAGTAGTAGTATCAGCGATGTGTAGCCAATGAATCTGCAGAGACACTGTTTGAAATGCCTACCATGCCACCCTCTTCCCTTGCCTCGATGCCCCACTTGAACTGATCATATGCTTGATAAACGTTCTTCTCCATGATCATGACGTTGCCCAAGTCATCCAGCTGTTGTGGGCTAAATTTACTTGCGTCCATGCCATAAAACATGGACAGAAACTTGAGTGTATCTTTCTAAAAGTTATCAGAAAGGGACCCGGCAACTGCAATCATTGGGTGCGCACATCACTATGCACAGCAGGTGAAATAATGTTTGCGAGTTCGGGAGGGATGCCATCCTTATCAAAAGGGACATATTTCGCACAGGTAAACAAGCAGACGTGGCCATCGCGTCGGAATAACTGCTCGATGTGGCTGTCAAGAGGATGGTATCACGGCGAGATGGATATATGCGTACCAACTCCTTCAGGATCCTTTGTTTCCGTGCTTCAGAAGCCCCATCTTTCTTGAGTTCCTCAAGGAGCTTGTCTGTCCCCTTGCCAGCGAATTCACTGATAGTATATGGCGTGCCTGATGCGGATTCTTGCCCACCTGGATTCATAAGTGAAGCGTTGGTGATTGTTGGATGGAAAAGGAGGATCGGGAGGATTCACGCGACACTGAGTGGCTGTGTTGATTTATCGCAAAGTGCAGCTCTAGTACCCCGGTCATCCCAGGACCCACATAACCGGCACAGTTTCACCCTTCTCCCCTCCTCCACACAGCCCCAAAGTATAGAATTCGATGACATCACTCTCTGTCTAATTTTCCTCGTCATGAGTGTTGTCGATTCGTGTTCGCTGGACGCTTGCAAGGTTGGTACTTCTGAGTAGACTTCGCGGGAAGGGCTGACGTGGGAATCTCTTACGTCCGCCAGCTCGGTTCACCACTTCGTGCTTCCACATGGTCCTCAGCGCCGCCCATGCCTTCTTTCTACTCGGTCATTCCACCCCTTGGCAACACCGGACACCGCATACTACTCGGGTCGTCTATTTCTGCTTCACACGTCCAATCTACTTTGTAGTTTTCTTTCGCCCGTCTCACGCTACTGACACGCATTTCCCAGTGAAAACCAGACCAGCAAGTCATCCAAACGTCCGTATCTCCGTTGCAATGCACGTTGATCCGCCGAGCACGGATATCAACGTCCTCGACAAATTTGTTCTTCTAATCGTCTAATTTATGTTGCGACTCCTCTACTTTTTTTAGGTCACGCCTCCTAATTTGTCACTCCTCAAGCAGGTGTGGGTAAAGAAGGCGTCACTTCAGACGACAACCGTATATCCTCGCTATCCGTGTGTTCAAGGGCGAACCTCGGCAGTAACGCGTCTCCGTGCCATTGCTACTCGTAACGCGGTACCTCACATTGCAACAGTATATGACGATCGAAGGCAAGTTCAACAAAGTGACGCGTCTTCACACTTGCTCACTTCCAGATGCATCGCCAGCTGCCTCGATCGTCGACCCGACTGGTGAAGGGTGCATCACTACTCGCCCAAAGGTGCGTAGACGCGCACGACGTGCTGGAGCGATCTAACGTCGACCCCAGTCAAGTTCGCCGGCACATCTTGCAGCTGCTCCATCCATGTTCATCTCATGAACGATGCCAGAGTCGGCGTCTGGGCTCCACCACCACCGGGCGAGTCGGAGCGAGAGCTGGTAACTAGGGTTGGGAGTCAGACTACACTCGGTTCTGTCATGACCACGAGACAATCTGATAACGTTTTGGCCCCTTTCGCGTCTTATCGCGCTTCCAACATGATACAGTCCGAGTTGTTCAGGAGTGAGCTCAAGGACCCGCCTCCCGAGCGCAAGTGGACGCTGGTATCAACGGGTAAACGCAAGAAACTATTTACCGTACAACATGGTGCCTAGAAACTCGACCCAAAGCGAGACGACGAACGATGGTGTTAAATACTACCCGGCCTAGCCCAACGGCACGTCCACAGTCCGCATCGTCTTGTTCAGCGCATACGCCGCGCGGGTATAATCCAAGCGACCAGACGCGTCTACCACGTGCTTGTAAAACGTCGACATGATCTTGTTCGTCTCCCCGTCGTCCATAGCCCACATCGTGCCAATCACCGAATAGAACCAGATGAATTATATCGCCGCCGCCAGTTGAATTACTCTCCTCGTCGCCAAGGGTCTTGTGGCACGCCAACAGGTACGCAAATTTGGGGTTATTCAGATTGCACCCCGTGATGCGTTGCATCGTAAAGTGGGCCGCCGTGAGCGCAAACGCGGACGCGAAGGGTTGCGTTCGGTCTGGGAGACATGGCGGGTGAAATATCGACGGCCCTTGATTATACGCGATTCCTCTCCGTCGATGCATGTGAAGGGGACAGTGCGCATAACGAGCGCAAGCAGCTCACTATAATTTTTCAGCTCAAACGGGCGCGTGAGGAAGGTATGTAGTAGGCGGGGGTGACCGTCACCTCTCCCTCTTTTTTCTCCAAGAAACGTGGTCGCATAAATAGTTACACGTATTCCGAACTCAGAGCACACATTCATCGTTCTATATCCGATCCGCCGCTGAAACAACTCCTCCGAGTCTATCCTGAGTCGACTGTTAGACACGGCGCTCCCATCCCAACGATTACTCACCAGTAGACGACCCTTCCCCACGCAGTGCTTACACTCTCCGAACCGCTTCGATGTCGCCCGAGTTTTCGTTGACGTCCTCGCCTTCCACCTCGGCACTTTGCTGTTCTCCGTTGACGGCCGCAAATGCCATTGCAGACACGGTCGCATTCGCATCAAAATTCGACCGCGAACGCACGCCGAATCCGGTATCGATGTGAAGGCGACCACGGACATCCTGATCATAGAGCGCTCGTATACTGATGATAAACCGTGGGGTGAGAGGGAAAAGAGCGAGAGTAGTAAATACAGTCAGGAAGAGGCCTGCAATATCATATGTAACCCCGCTTTCGATCAGAAAAACGATATGGTAGATAACATTCCTACAAGTAAGGCATTAGTATTTGGACGAGCAGAAGCACAGGCAAAGGGAGATGCGCCTGAGATGTGCTGGGACATACACAACAAAGTAAAGAATTCCGTCTCTTACTAGTAGTTTCATGTAGCGGTTGAGTTGCCACTGCTTTGTCATTTTGTACATTTCTAATGCTTGTTTCATGGTTTGGAAGACGGGGAGAATCACCAGTGCAGCAGCAAGAAACAACCGTGGGACGACTATCAACCATTCGAACGATGGCGGACCGAACAGGGGATTGCAAAATGAAAAATCGGAAGATTGGACAATGGTTACTGAGAGACAGCGAGAAGTTAGGGAAGTCAGATATCAATGACCTGATTTGTATAGTACGCACATGTCAAGGAGGTAAATTCAATGTCCATAACAACAGAGACGACAATTTGCACCATATAAATGAAGAGAAGGATCCAAAGGATTGTTCTGGATCGATTCCACATTGCGTACACACGCAGAATCATAACCACTGTGATCTTGATTAGCATAGTAGAAGATACATTCAGAGGGCGAGGTAGCTCACAATCAGTAGCGAAAAGGAACATCACGAATGTCCACATTTGTACTGAATATAATGCCGTACCTGTTGGATATGGAGTCTGCTTGTGAGATTCGGTAAGTTGGTACGCTTACAACTGTTTCACTGGTTAGACTCCGTGGCATATTCCAAAATTATTCAAGGTACGCACATCTATCGGGATAGAATTATCAATGACGAGCAAATTAGAGCGGGGAGCAACTTACTTTTATAGGGCCAGGAACAAAGGAACTTCCAACTGAGAGTAATTGAGCCAATAAATGTTAGGCTGGACCTTTGAACGTACAGAGTGAGGCTGTCCTGGAAAACGAATCAAAATTTATGTGCAAAAAATGTGCCATATACCCGGTAGACCTACATCGCAAATAAAATACCGATGTAACGGACCTATCGGCACCGTCAGTCTGGGACAAATATCACACATACCGGTCAAAGTGTTACGCACAACAACAAACATCGTAGAGACCCAAGTCCATTGTTGACACTACGGAATTCTCAGGGTTATTGTGCGTGGTGATCATGGAAAACCTCTTACCCAAATGTATTCTACCTTCGTGGATTGTCAGCAATGAAGTGAATGAGGAGAAAAAATGGAATACCTCTTGTGAGAAGGTGAGGACTAGAATTTTGACGTTGAAGTAACAGTGAACAAGGACTACTCAGCATTCACTCACGATAATCATACATGATGACGGTGATGAAGATGACTGTATTGCATGTCAGATGAGTCACCAGTAGTGTCAAGAGTGACCAACGCGATACATAGTTGTTTAGAACAATGAATTCAACAGCGGATTGTAGATCGGAGGACATGAAATGCGAGGGAAAAGGCAACGATGTCGACAAAAGCAATGATTGAGAGTGAGACAGTCTCCATAAAGCATACAGTAGGCTATTTATTGCCTGCTCTCCCTGTTATGAATGATCATTCAATCCAGATTCGACTTGTGAATATCGCGCGATCACTGTTCCACCCACGTTTGACCGCTCGAGGTCATGTGTTATCATTCTAGCCTGAGGGAACGAATCCTGTGTTCACGCAGTTGGAACAGGCATCCTGGCTCCGAGCTTCTGATATCACAAATAGTAATATATCTTGCAACCAGTGTCCTCACCAATGACTGACTCGGAAATGAGTGGAGATGAACTGCTGTAGAGTGACGAACTCGTGCTGTGTTGATCTCGACGCAATACGGTTGATGGAGCGCGCAAGATCTGAATTGGCGCTTCCCGCCACGAGGTTTCTTTGTCCAAGGAACAAGTCGGATCCGGGGCGATATCTACTCAAGAATTGTCGCCCGACATGTTCCGATTACCAGCCATCTTAGCAGTCAGAACCCATCATGCAGAAGAAGACTGAAAATGATCGGCGTACTGCTGCGGCGTTCTCAGGGCTTAAATCGTGACTTGCAAATGTTCCTGATCTCTGTGGATCCCAAGCACTTGAACACACTCTTCGCATTGGTGTATTGAACCATTTCGTTCCTGCAGAAGTATGAACTCGAACAGCGACATTAGGATATACCTTGATCGAGACGTAAATGGCAATATACAATGTATTTCCGTGTCATGGTATCATCGGAAGTATCCGGCTTCTGACTCCACCTTACCTTCTTGCATGTGTCCATCTCCGTGAGTCCAATGGTCGTCCAATCTGCTGATGCTGTTTTACTCGATGGGGTACAATGCGCTGTGATAACACTGGTAAGCCAACCTGGGTACACATCGGATATCACACACATCACCGCCTGCATGAAACGCAACATGCATTGCAGGTCGCTTCCATCGTGGAAGTAGCTCAGGCCCTAGTGAACTTTACGCCCTACACATACAAAGGCATTCATTTTGAAAACCAAGATCACAATCATGGTCGGAATGTACATGCCATCATCCTACACATGTGTGACGCTAGGGCTGGCACGCGTTCATCATCATCCTTGGAAAAAATGGGCACGTACGTTTCCAGGGGATATGGGTGATAAAGGTACCAGTGGCCGTACCATGCGCAATCCCACTCGGTCGTCACGTAGACCTCTACTTCCAGCTCGGTGGTGCCACTTGGTGAATGGGCCCGTAGCCGAGTGATGCAGACCACGGGGGAAGTCACATCCGACATCGAAGGCTGCTACATATAAAAGTATGTGTCAAGCTGGCGCGTTCGACAAGCCACAAAAGGGAAGGGATGGGGACGTACTTCATCGAGAATGTCCTGCACAACGACAATAGTATATCAGCTGAGATTCAAGTGGAGTTAGTCGAGAGCAATATTGAGGATCGGGGATATCCTTGGTATGGCTGACCTTTGTATGCCAGGAGAATTGATCCCGAAAGTGGACCGAATCGTGGAGTCTGTTGCAGTCGAAACACCGTTCAACTCCACCACTAATCTGAATAGACGGAATATGCATCACCGTGATGTAACTTGGACCACAAAGGAACCTGCGATGGTATACTTGCCATGGTAGTTCCCGTCGTGGATGTGTGTGGCTGTGAGTCTGACCCGTGCGCGTGAGAGGGCGTCTAAATTTTTTGGATGCTCAATCGACTTGACTGTATAAACGCGACGTTCCCATCGCTACAACATCCAACTTGTGCTACAAGATATACGCCATCCCTACTACGGTCCAGGCTTTCCATCAGGCGTACATGCGTTGCGTCATCCCTCCGGCTTTATTCATCAGCTCCGGATCTCATCACGCTCTTGATCACTCGGTTCCAATTTCCAGCCTCGAAATGTTTGCATAGCATCCTAGTCCACGTCAAGCAGGAAAAAAAAGGCACGTTACCTTTCCGTCTACCACGGTCCATGCGCTTTTCATCTCTTTGTTGATACTGACGCTACACGTGTCATGGCGTGAGTGACAATGATGAACGCGTGTCTCTTACACTCATGTGTACGTGCCTTTCTGCTCGGCAGAGAGAAGGAAGCCCACCCGGTCGTCCTATAGACTTGTCCTTCAAGCTCAAGCTTCAAGGGAAACCCAGGCGTCAATCGTGCGCAAATCAAAACCACCGCGTCCTTTGGGGTGTGTCGACTCCCCCTATCTATATTCCTTCCGTGAGCAAGCTCGAGCTTATATTACTCATGTAAAACTGTCATTGACCGCGTTCACGTCTAGCCAATAGTGATGCACCTCTTTGAAGCAGCACACTCTCCACCAACGCACGGAACTTTCTGATCAGCGACTACGGTCAGGGCGTCCACGCCAAGGGTCAGCTTGACGACCTGATCCAGTTCCACTCGGATTTCCCACCGCGCAACGTCGCACACTCCAACTTTGCGACAATCTGGGATGGGGTGTTGGGTCTGAGTCCGGGGATCGGACGCTTGGGTACATGAACACCGGTCCTTTCAACCCGAGGCTGTCGACAAACGACAGTCGTGGGACCCTGACTTCCCTTGCGTGCCTCCTCGCACGTGTCCATCCGTGCAAGTCGTGCATGCCACCGATCAGTCAAGCCTTCAACTTTGGGACCGGTCAGACGAGATTATCCAATCGGCTGTTGCCGGTTTTACTAGCTGCACTGCAGCAGACTCGCGATTGGTAACCCGAGGGGACCCCATCACCTGCCCTCCGGTACGCCAACCATCGGTCGGTGAAGCATACATACAAGGTGTCATCCCAACGTACGTGATAAACCCATGTTCTCGTGTCATTTCTTTCATGATTCTCCAGACGGCATAGCGTAACCCTAGGGAGGAAACCCTGTTACTATGCCGGGTACATGGCCCGCAGGTACTGGGCAAGTGCATTCCCTTGCCCGTTCCGTCCTACCGACCCGTCCAACTCAGAAAGTAGACACAGGAAACGGTGTCTTGGTCCAGATCGAGCACCATGCCAGTTGAGCGTTTAGTCTTGCACGCGTACGTTGGCTGATCTGCTCCAAATTCATCGCAACATTGATGAACATCCTGTCTTGTTTGTCAGCTAAAGGCGCACGCAAGAGGAAGAAGAAAAATCAAGGAATGTCTGGCTCAAGGGTCACAGAGGTATGTCACTCTCAGAACTCCAAGTGACCGCTCATTGGATAACATTCCAGAGACCGACAGTGTAACCATCCTCTGGCAGCATAGTTGGCTGGGCCATCGACGGGAGGAAGAGCAGTCATTGAGATGGTTGGGTTGATAGTCGATTGTAAGCTGAAGGACATTGACTCGCTGAGTTTCCGTATCTATACCTGAGCGACAGGAATACGCCCACGCTTGTCCTACCTTGAATGAGCAGCGAGTTTTCTCACTCTAGGAGACGTTTACCGAGGGATCCAGGTCCAGCCAGGGACCATCCCAAGATTCTTCACGTATGGATCGAACCGACCGACACGGTACAACGTCGATGCTCCTGGGCCACCTAACATGAAGGGGTGTCTGAGGCATTGAACATACGCCTTTGTTCAGTACTGAGTGAGTGTTGAATTGTCGGCATTTTGGTGTGTTCGAGACCATCG
>JBBPLG010000172.1:0-37190 GCA_038089695.1 Xanthoconium separans | reverse complement strand
ACTCTTGACATCGCATCTATTTCACGGTCATCGTCTTCTGGCTCTACTAGGCATTAGCTTGCGCTAGTACCCTCAAGACTCCTCATCGGTCCTGCACTTCCATGCTTGACCTCCTTTACGCAAGGGACGGTACTTGGCTGGGCCAGTTGGCTCACAGTACATCAGGTTATAACACTGCTCATCTCTTCCTTCCTCTCCCAAACGGTTGCAACTAACTTTGCTAGGGCATCAGCTCACAGTAAGTGTAACAAAGACATTATCATTGATGTATCAGGAGGGGAACCTGCAGTTGACAGCAACTTACAAGATTATATATTCTGTCTCAACGTCGAACCATTCAATTCAATGTCGATCTGGGCATTCATTGAATGCACTCGCAAGGTTAGTTGGTTTCATTATATTAAACTATTTATTGATTTTCTTCATGCATGAAAAAGGTACAATGAAAAGCTTGCCATGTACTTCCAAGTGAGGAGCGAATACACATGCAAACGCATACTCGAGGTCAACCTTCGTCACAGTGGGGATTATTTGCTTCTACATCACATCCTCAATACAACAATCATGTTCTACAGCTCCGAACAGAGAAAATCATTCCAGTGCTTCTCAGTCACAATTTACCTAGCGAAACGGACTGTGTGCAAAAGAAAGAAGAACGGAGCCAATACCTGTTACTTCTGTTCAAGCCATGGAGGTCATTTGCTGATCTTCATGCTGATGATGAATCATGGGAGACTGCACTTCAAGCGTATACGTTTGATGAAGACATACAAAGCACAATGAGAAATATGAGCGTCAATGCTGAGTGTCGAGACACAAAACACTTACAGACTAACCTCTACTTTGGTGATCATTCAACCATAACCAACCTCTCTTCAGCAAACAATACAGACTTCACCTTTCTAGGAGATGACAGTGCAGCAACAGAGTTAGCGAATGCAAACATAGAAATCGAAATAGCAAATACTTTATGAACACTTTCAGATGGAGAATGTGAAGTTGTTCATGCACATGATAGACATCCTGGAAGCTTTCACAGCATAGCAAAAGGGCTTGCAATCGAGGGTGATTCATATGAGTTTGAGGAGTCATTGACAGAGAAGCTAAAAAAAGAGAAATCAGTGATGAAGAAAGAAAAGAAGAAAATGTGACCCTGGGTTGATGAATATTCAGAAGATCAAGATTTGCCCCCACTAAAATGACTCCATCTCACCGATCCTCATCTGGAGGCTGCTCGTGTACTTGCTGATTTGCAACCCAAATATGTCTATCCATCCAAGCTCTCTAAAGATGATATGCTGAATGTCACTGAACAAATTTTCCACAAATTTTCATTTGACAATAACGAGGAACAAGGTCATGCGTTTCAGATCGCTGCTGAACATTTTGTGTTTGCTACTACTAGACAACTTCTGCTCTTCATCACTGGAATTGGAGGCTCTGGTAAAAGTCACGTTATTAAAGCAATTGTGACACTCTTTAAACGTTGTGGTTGTTCTGAAAATATTCTGCTCAGCATGCCCACTGGAAGTGCCGCAATTCTCATCGATGGGTATACCATCCATGCCTTGCCATTCCTACCTTCTGCAGAAATCAACATGTGTCCCGACGATCTAGAAGCTATATGGAAAAATGTACGCTACCTGATACTAGATGGAGTTTCAATGATTTCTGCCAAACTTCTCTGCCAAATCTCAGAATGAATTGCACTTGCGAAAAATGAACCTCTCTCATCGCTGAATAAACTGTTTGGAGGGGTTCACATTATTTTTGCAGGTGATCTGGGTCAACTAAGACCTGTTGGAGGTACAGCCTTATATTCTGCTGACCTTCTTGGTTGTGCATGCTCTGGCGGAGCTGAATCCAAATCCCATCAGTGTGCAATATTTGGGGCTCTTATCTGGCAACAGCTCACGCATGTTGTCGAATTGAAAAAGAACATGCGTGTGTTCCAGGATCCAACCTACGTCAACATGTTACATAGAGTACACGAAGGAAAAGCAACCGTGACCTGCGCTGACCGCAAGTCTGATTATGAGCTTTTGTGTGGATGCTCTCTGGATACATTGAAAATACATTTGGCCGAAGAATACACTGCATTGCAAAATGCACCAGTTGTTTTTGGTGAATGCAAACCATGTGACATTTACAACAAAGTTAAAGCAAAGCAATTCACAACCGAAACAAACCAGGAGTACCATGAATACCTAGCAGTGGATGTTGTGAATGATGAACATTTACACAGACATAACAAAATACGGATGTCGTACGCTCACACTAAGAATTCCAAGGAGAGTCTTGGACAACTACCACTCATCCCCAGTATGCCAATCATGGTTACAGAAAACTTATCTATGGAAGGAAAGATTGTGAATGGTTCTAAAGGAACACTTGTGGACGTCATCTATGATTCATCTCCAGAAGGCCACACAGCAATCTGTGCATATATCAAAATTGCACACTCACCATTAAAAGTCGAACATCTACAACACTCTGTCATCCCAATCTTTCTGACAACCGTCAGCTTCATTCATTGTGCAACGTGCACTATTCAACATCACATTTCATGAACTCAACTACCTCTCATCCCTGGCTGGGCATTCATGGACTACAAAGTTCAAGGGTCATCATTGGAGAGGGTGATTATTGATCTTGCCAGCACATGTGGCATTCAAAATGCATATGTGATGCTATCATGAGCTACAGGATCGCAAAACCTGGGGATTTTGAGAAGTTTCTCTCCACATTGCATACTTGGTCACTTACAGCAAGATTTACAAGTGGAACTAGCTCATATAACCAAGCTTGACGAACAGACAACAGCATGGTTTCATTCTCGCTTTGATGAGTGGATGCACAATCCTGAAATGGAGTAAAGTAGGAGTTAATGGTCACGTGTTTCTTTCTGCTTACTAAATTTTGGCGATAGGAGTTCACTCCAAGCTGCAACATCTCTGTCTTTGACCACGTTCACAACATCTGCTCAACAATGCCAAAATGCTTGGACCATGTAGATAGCAACAATCGAAAAGGCAAACAAGTAAAGTAAACAACAATCTCGTCAAAGTTCCTTTATTCTATTCATGTCACAATTAACTAACAGGGGAATGGAAATCAATGAAGATGACCAAGCTACACAATCAGACACTGTGTCAGACACCAAAAGTGATCATGAAGAAGAGCATGCAGTGATGATGGATAATATCAAAAAATCATCTGCAACACTTCCTTAGTATGGTTCTGAAAAATTTTGTTGGATTTATTTCTCAACCTCCAAAGTGTTGTTCTTCGTTGTGCTAGCGCTGGACCGTCAACAGCTAAAATTGAATATCCAAAGAGCAACAATGTGACGAAAGAAAGACCAGCCATATCTTCAACGACCTTGAAAGGCAAAAACATCACTCAAAAAGAAAGTGGGAAATGACAATCCATTCTTGACACTAGCAAGATGATGATTTATAACATTGTTCCTCATCAACCCAATGTCTTGATAGATGTGCAGCAAATCAGTCGTTATGACATGCATCTTGCCAAGTGCGTCATCATACATTGACTCTTACTATGAAAGCTTACAAGTTTTCACTTACAAACAGTTGCATCCGAACATTAGCAAATTATGTACACAAAGAAGCCAACATCTTTGCTCTAGGCAAAATTTTGCCAACTGCCACTTGGGGAGTTTTTGAGCCGTTTGCAGATCACCACTCAGAGTTATGCAATCCAACTACTAACAAGCCAATCATTGTATGGACTGCCAGCCACGTTATTACTGCTTGGTTTGAAAAGAAAGGGGTGCCTGAAAAACAAGCTTCGATCACGCTTGCACCCTTATCCTTGACTGTAGCCAACTACAATGCTAGGTTATTAGCTGGTTTATCCATTCCTGCTTTGGGTTTGCAACCTCTTTATGCGATGCACACCCTGAAAACTAACCACTATGCCCTCAGAAATAGAAGATGCTTTAAAAGTCGTTCATGCAACGAAATGGCAATGCAATAAAAATTCTACAGTACTGGTGATGTGCATATCGCTTCATTCCTTATCTTCAACTAATCATCCATAGATGATGTTTGAAAACGTATACAATGCTTGTGAGGTCTTCACAATAAGAATGATATGAAACTCTTTCCTGCTTCTGACATCCAACAAAATGATCTAGTATTGCTCGAATCCAAAATTACTCGTTATCACACCAAAGACTCAAATAACAAATGGTCCATCCAGTGGACACAAATGGAAATCATCACGATTTCTGTTCTGCATTCCATAGATGGTGATGTACAAGAAATTGTGGACAACTCTACAGAAATAGCTGGATTGAAAACATAGCCACGCCGATTTACATCACTGTATTATCATACTAAATTTTATCTGCTCGCTTTCAACGTGTCACACACATCGATACCACCTTGTGAATGCACAATCTGAATTGAAGTCACAAACTTTATATGAATGAGACAAAACACTTTCTTCCAATTCAAACAAGAAATCCTCCACTGCCAATCCAATGCGATGTCGATGCATAATGTTGCAAGATGCCAGTGCTGTGCAAAGATCATTAATCATACTCTTCAGCCTTGACAGCACAGACAACTCACCTACCCGTAATAATGTAAGGCGAACCTCCACCTCTGATAATAGATCCGCTACATTGATTATTGCTCAAACACCATGCCACTTTGCTGCTCTCGACTGGGCTATTTTCTGCTTCATCTCGAAATGGCACTGACCCGTTCATCGAAGCTAACAAACAACCTCCATCACCAATGATTCGATCGCTAGATGGACACTGTGGATAAGCTCCACACCAGTGTGCCCTTTTCCGAATTGCCTTTTCCATCAACCATAGGTCAGACGGACCTTCCATTTCTACCCCTCAACAATCATACTTCTTGTCCAACAGCAAAGTTTGCCAAGTGACATGACCATGGAAGTAAATGTAGGGGTTTGGCATCACCTTAAAGCAGGAGGTAAGTGTCGGATATGCAGAGAATATGGTGTCGGCTGAGACATAGTTCATAATGATTGTAGAGTGAAATTGGAAGAGTGGAGTGATGGATGACGATGATTGTGAAACCAGAATATTAATGGCGTGCAATGCATTCTCCATTTGAATCACTTGCTGAATCTCCTGATAGGGGAAAGAGTCAACCTGAGGAATAGTTGGTATGCCTGATATGTGCTGATAACTAGCTGTGTTCAATGAAGTTTATAAAGTTGCAACACCACTTTCAACCGCAAACAGATCAAGTTCTGTGACTTCCCAGTCTTGAAAGTTGTCACCAAAGATGAAGTGAAGAGCAAATGAGCTTGAAATAATGGTTTGTGTTTCTTGCATTACTTCAACAAAGGATGCTGAGTCATTGATAAATGGTTTAAGAGTTCTTTTCAGGTGCTTGCAGATGTACACTTTGACTTCTATGTTAAATTCACGACAAGTTGCCACAACCGATAGCAAATTGATGACATCCATAAATGAAAACAACAATTTTCACTCAGACACCATAACAGAGTGAAAGACCATGCAACGCTCGCCAGCAGTAGAGTCTGGAGAATCAGCTTTTGTGCTGACAAGATACCGATGAGCAACCATAATGGCAGTTGTTGAGAACAAGTATTATCAAGCCTGAAGAACAGGGGTTTCATACGATTTCTCCCATACACGTCATCCAACCCCCTGCACATCACAAAAATGTTAATCTGACCCCTTCCATCAATGATAAAACTCGATGGTCTTTGTCCTCCTTTTCAATTCAAATACTAAATACAATGGAAACCATGCCAATGAAACTCACTGTATACTCTTACTTTGATCTCTACAATGAAGGACGTATCTGCTATGACTTGTACCTTTTTGCTGATGCTCCACACAACTTGCGTTCAGTCGAAAACTATTTCTTCGGTCGACAAGAAGCTTCACACACTTGGTTTCCTCCTAGTGGTGCCCACAGAGATACTTGCATAATGTATCTCACCATTTGGGACAAAAATCTACATGAAGGATTCAAGGGCATACTCAGTTCACCTTACTTCATCGTCAAATTTCTGACCCCAGATGGACCACCTGTCTCACTCACTGACAACAACATCCTCAATGCAATGCACATCATTCACTTGTACGCACCTTCTACATGTTGACGAATCCTTCTTAATATAATTACAGTTTATGAGGTGAAACTCGCTATAACCCCTCCCCAGATCCTACCACCTGCACTCCAAAAATGCGAAACTGTCTCTTCCTCAATCACACTGGGAGACGTTCCAGCTTCACCCCCTGTCAACTACTGAAAGATAGCAACGGAAACTTTCACATCTCCAACACTCCCCCGCTCCTTCCCATTCTTTCTGACGTTGAAAAACGTGTATTGACCCATCGCCGTTGCAACCTAATTGTACCTATTCTATCCATCTATGATGATATGGTACCCGAAGATCCCACTGATACTGTCTACATCTTCCTCGCCATGGAAGAAAACTTCAAAGTATGACATTTCACTTTAAGTGATGTCATATTTGCTGCGAAATCTCTCCGCAGGTCGGTTCTTCTTCACCTACACTCTCCTTTCACTAACTCGCTCCAACAAGCATCATCAAAGATGCGCATTCACTCCCAACCATCTAACAATAAAGAATTGTCTAAAATTTCAGAGGCAGGATCAGCAGATTCGTTATAGCTCAATAGTTGTTTTTGTTGCACTATGTCGTACACCACAATTAAATAAATGCTAAAAGAGGGTCCAGGACTGCCTGGAGGGCTGTGGTATGGCGAACCAAAGCGTTAAATAACAAGAAATAACCCATGTCGTGGTTCAGAATCAAAGTGGTCATGTAGTATCAATTTCAAGTTCCCACCCCCCTTGACCTAGTACTGTCATGTCCCTTTGACTATGGTAATGATTTCGGATTTCGGGGACCACTGCTGGACATCATGTGCAAGCAACTCTCTGATTTTCAACGGTTTCTGCTACCTCACTCTTTGGTGTGTTTCTCCCTACACTTCCTTGTGATAACCAGTTCACTTCTAGTCCCTGTAGCAAGGACTTGTACCGACTACCTTGGGCCACATTCAATGGCCTCTTACTTTCGAGCGGTATCGAATTTGTGACTTATATGCTGAACTGCTGCACTGTTCAAACATGTCTCTCCTGAACTGCTACTTGGAGCACAACTACCTCTACAATAGCGAGAGTCGGTTACAAGGTGGACTGGCAGCCTTGGAAACGTTGGCCCGCGTTATCGCACTAGGCTCTGGCGACAAGCGCAAACACGAGCCCTCTGACAAGCCTCACGACAAGATTGAACCAGCCTTGGAACTTCCCGTCACAAACCCTTCGTGTGCATCCTCTCTTCTGGACTCGGACAACGACATGAGCGAAGACCCGGGAAGTTCGGACGACGACGCGATGGAGGAGATCGTCATGGACGATGACGCTTCCAAGGGTCATTTCCACAGCGGAGATGACTCCCAAGCGGAGCTGTCACCATCGACGGTGCCATCCCCGCCCAGCCCGTCTCCTTCGCCGTCCTCTGAACATGCCTCGCAGACTTCTTCCCGACGGAGTCCTCTCAGTCCTGGTTCGCAAGAGGCCGGTTCGCAGACGTCTACATCGTCACGTCAACTGTCGCGGCGATCGACCTACATGAGCACGAGTGCGGACATTCCCATCGGCGAGAGGATGAAGCGGTGTTTCTTGGACGCGTCTGTATTGTCGACGCTCTTGGTAGGGCTTCTCACGCTCCTCCTCGCGTTTCCGGTCACCCAACGTTTGAATTTTGCTCTAGGATTTGTTTTTTGAATTCCCTTGGAACAATTTCTTGCATAGCGTCGTTTATGACTTTATACATCAAGTCCTCACGGGCAGGGTCGATGGCGGTCTCAACCGCGAGTTGACCATTGCGTTGTTCAGGGATGGACAACTGATGCAACGCATCGTCGACGGACAAAAACAAAACGATGCAGAAAGGCACGTGTTTCCTCTCATGCATTCGGTCGTGCGGCATCAATGACGCCCGTGTCGTCGTCGTAACAGCTCCAAACCCAAAGGGGTACGGTTGGGGTACATGGGACATCTCACGCTCATGGCCGAAGACGTCATCACCGCCCTCGAACATTTCCCATCCGATTTGCGCCGTATCATCGAGCGATTTGCACCGCAGCCTGCATGGAACGATTACGTGACGGGACGATACAAGGAGACCAAGAAACGCGACACGAGTTTGCTTGGGGGCGGCAAACCGGCGGTCAGCAACGTCCCGCGTGCTGGGCCTCGATGGGCGGTGGACGAGGAGGACGTCAAAACGACGGCCATGCCGGCCAATGGGAATCCTGGCGTGAAAGGGGAGTTCAAGCGAACGACGACGACGCGGCCGATGCGTGAATCGACAGCTGATTTCGGTCCTGCACCGATGGAGGACGAGGAGGACCATGGGACGGGTCCGCCCCAGGTGTGTTGCACCGCTGGTTGGCGTTGGTGTTTTTCCCGTTCTTGACCGATGCTGGTGCTCTAGTTTGCGCGTTACTTGACGCAGCAGCTCCATGCGGGAGAATATCTCGCGGACGAGGAAGATGATGATGATGATGAAGGGTGGCTGAAACAATCCACGTTTGACCTTGCAAAACCTCCGCCCGCCCGCCGACACCACAACGGGCATAGTTCATCTGGGTTTGAAGTGGGTAGTCTTCTGGCTTCGTGGTCTAAACCCAAACTAAGCCATTGCAGGACTCGTTCAATCCCTCTACTTCCGGTGCACTCCGGGAAGCACTCTCAGATGACCCCTTTGGCGTGAACAGCTATAACGACGTTGGTCTCGTTTACATTTGACATCCCCATCTCTCTCGCTGACATTCGATGTTACTATGTAGGACGACGGCTTTGGACCGTTTTCGGACTCGGCTGCAGCCGGGGTTTCAGATCCATTTACCCTCTCGTCGTCCTTTTCTTCATATTCGTCCGACGATTCGTTTGATTTCGGTGATTTCCAGTCCGCAGACTCGGACGGTCCCAGGGACGGCGAGCTGACGCCGACCGCTGGCAGTTGGACGTTCGCGAGCGGTTCAGAGACCGAGGGGGACTCCGAAGGGGACGATTTTGGGAGCGTCAACGGGAACAGATCGACGCATGGTTTGCAGACGATATCATTAGACGACGTCAACGATCGGATTGAAAAAGACAATCGGCCGTGGGTTTCCTGATGTCATGATGACGCCACGGGTTTTTTTTTTCTTTTTTTTTTTTGATTGTGCGTTTGTGAAGTCCGATAGTTGGTAGCATTTTGTATCGTAGTATACCTTCAACAACGTCTGGTTGTTGTTGACTGTACCATTGACGCACATAATCTTTCGTGAACGATGTTATTTGGAGAGGGTACAGATGATACTAGGGCTTGAAAAGATAACCTCCGTCTCTCGAGATGGCTGTAAATGTGAGTTGATCGATGATTTTGCCGTTGGGCTCGGCCAATGTACATGCGACCTGGTCACCAGGCACAATGGGGCCAACGCCCGAGGGAGTCCCAGTGAGAATGAGATCCCCTTCCTGTCATCACGGTCAGCAAACAGGTCTACCAAAGGAACCACGTGATCCAACACACCTCCAATGTCATGATGGAGGAAATGTGCTCGATGAGTCTTGGAATGCGGAATATCATGTCGTTGGTAGTACCGTCTTGCTTGACGGCGCCATTGATCTGTCGTGCAGTGAGCCACAGATACTGTTCACATGTGGATGCAAACGTCTTACGTTGAGAGCGAGTCTGAGGTCGTGGGGGTCCACGATGGACGACTTGGGTATGAATTTCCTGAGGGGCAGTGAGCACCAAGAAAGGCGTGGCAAGTAGAGGAAGCGGACCCTATAGGGGTAAAGGTATCGAAACCCTTGACCGCGGACCAAGGAAGCCCTTTCTTCTTGACCTCGTCTTGCATGTTGCGTGCGGTCATGTCCACGGCCAACGCTAATCGAGAACGGGGACGATCAGCATCTCGTTTCCGTCGACATCGCTCAAACACACCGTATCCAGCAATGTGAGACTCTGCAGCATCCTGCGATATGTCACGTCCCCCTCTACCAATCACGAGACCGAGCTCGACTACGCAGGCACGCGTCAGGATCCAGGAACGAGCGCATGGGGGTGAAACGGCTCAGACAGACCCTCGTGGTGAGCGACGACACCGCTGGGTATTTCTACGTTTCCACCAGAGACGAGGTAGCTCGTCGTGGGCTTGAGAAAGAAAAAGGGTTCCTTGGGACGCGTGTTGTTGAGTTCCTTGATGTGGTCGGCATAGTTTCTGCCAATGGCGACGATCTAGGACAGTGAGTTTTCGCTTGCAGAGAATCATGGGTTCCTTTACCTTCTTACCCTGTCTCACAAACTGTGCGGCTATGGACGCCATCGTGGTTGCGGGAAAGCGAACGACCAGCTGGTCCGTGGTGGTGATCACCAAATTAGGAAAGAGCCCCGAAGCCTATCATCATGTTACCTTGATTACATTTCAGTTTGTACCAAGCATAATTCGTGGAACGGCGAACGGCGTAGACCATGAGGCTGCTTCGTAAGAAAGAAGGTCACAACCGGCCTCGTTCAATGAAGAACCAGGAATGGTTGAGGTGATGTGGGTACCTTAGGTCGGACTTTCGGTCATAACCAAATCGGCCGAAAGAATGACTCGATTGACTCGCTGACAAGAGAAAAAAGCTCCCAATTCCTGATCAAACTCGTTTTCTCCTCTCAAGCTGCCCACGTAGTTATTCTCGTCGTCGACGAACATGTCTATCCAAACAGCTCTACGCACTACAGGTGCTAAAAAAACAACTACCATTGCGTGCTTTACCCGCTCAAAATCAACGATCCCGACTTCCTCCATCGTCGACGCCAAATCACGAGTCAGAGATCACGCCAGAAATTTGAGCAGATCATCTCCGAGAGGCGCCATCCCGGCGCCGGCCGTGTAATGCTCCCCATTGCTTTTATCTTTCAGAGGGTGCTCACCAACGTGCACTAGCCGACCAATCCCCAACAATGTTCCGTTCCCCGCACCAGTTGAACCCCACACTACCCCAGCTGCCCTTGACCACTCGTTCGTTGGCATGTCTGGGGGCCAGATATTCCACGAGATGATGCTTCGTCATAATGTAACCCACATGTTCGGTTACCCAGGTGGTGCCATCCTCCCCGTGTTCGACGCCATACACAACTCCAAGCATTTCGACTTCGTCCTTCCTCGCCATGAACAAGGTGCAGGTCACATGGCAGAGGGTTATGCTCGTGTATCAGGAAAGCCCGGCGTCGTCCTCGTGACGTCAGGCCCAGGTGCCACCAACATCGTCACCCCAATGCAGGACGCCCTCTCTGATGGTGTCCCTCTTGTCGTGTTCTGCGGACAGGTCGCCACCTCCGCCATTGGCTCCGACGCATTCCAAGAAGCTGACATCGTCGGCATATCAAGGAGTTGCACCAAGTGGAATGTAATGGTCAAGGATGTTGCCGAGATGCCCCGGCGTATCAATGAAGCGTTCAAAATCGCCACCTCTGGTCGGCCCGGTCCGGTTCTCGTGGATCTTCCCAAAGATGTTACCGCCGGTATCTTGCGCACACCCATCCCCTACAAGGCCACTACTCCCGGGTCGCACACCCTGCCCACCAATCCCCTGCAAACCGCTTCCCCGAGTGACATCGTCCTCATACAGCAGGCCGCCAGCCTGATCAATCAGGCACAACGCCCAATCATCTATGCTGGCAACGGTGTTCTGTCTTCTCCCACCGGACCCAAGTTACTTGCCCAGCTTGCTGAGCAAGGCAACATTCCCGTCACAACCACCTTGCAGGGCCTTGGTGCTTTCGACGAGACCAAGGAAAAGAGTCTGCACATGCTCGGTATGCATGGTTCGGCTTACGCCAACCTCGCGATGCAAAACGCCGATTTGATCATCGCCTTGGGTGCTCGGTTTGATGATCGTGTCACTGGAAAGGTTGACACTTTTGCACCTGCTGCGCGCGCAGCAGCGGCTCAGGGACGTGGCGGTTTCATCCACTTTGAGATCCAACCAAAGAATATCAACAAGGTCGTCGAGGCTTCCATCCCAATCCTTGGCGACGTCGTATCAAATCTTGCCGTTCTTGTCCCTCTGATTCGGTCAACCCCCCGCAACGAATGGTTCGCTGACATCAAAACCTGGAAGGAGAAATATCCTTTCACCTACGAGAAGACCACCAGTCCCAATGACCGTATCAAGCCCCAAGAGGTCATCGAAGAGCTTGATAGACAGACTGCTCACCGGAAAGAAGACGTGATCGTCACTACGGGCGTCGGACAACACCAGATGTTTGCAGCTCAGTATTATCGATGGAGGACACCACGCTCCATGGTTACTTCCGGTGGGCTCGGGGTATGTGTTGTTTTCTGTCTTGCACATTTTCGAATTCTGATCTCGTATCTAGACCATGGGCTTTGGTCTTCCTGCGGCCATCGGTGCCAAAGTCGCTGCGCCGAATAAAACTGTGGTGGATATTGACGGCGATGCTTCGCTCAGCATGACTGCAATGGAACTTGCCACCGCCGCACAGTACGACATTGGCGTCAAGGTTCTCGTCTTGAACAACGAATTCCAGGGAATGGTGTTGCAATGGCAAGGTATGACCGTTTCTTGAAATGGGACACAGGAAGAGTGGCTCACATGCTGTATACCAGACCTCTTTTACGACTCTCGGTATTCTCACACGCGGATGACAAATCCAGACTTTGTCCTTCTCGCAAAGGCAATGGGCGTCCATGCAATCAGGTGCAGCAATGTAGAAGAACTGCCTGCAAAAATGAAGGAATTCCTTGAGTACGATGAATCAAAACCCATCTTGTTCGAATGCTTGGTGGAGAGAAACGAACACGTATACCCAATGGTACGTCCTCAGTCCTTGATCTTGCTCGCGCTTTTTCTGATTCGTCGCTAGGTACCGGCTGGCAAGGCCCTGCACGAACAGGTTCTCCACCCCAGCCTGAGAGCGAAAAAAAAGAAATCCACTTGAGCCCATCGCGAGCCATCTTTTGACCTTTGCATTTCGTCACATCTATCGAATCTTGGATTATCTCTCCTTTTAGAATTTCACCGAATGTATCATGTTGAACGTGTACCAATATTTCGCAGTGCGCCTTCACATTCTTCTATTTGCCTTTTTCATCGCATGCATCTTTATTTTGGAAAATTCTAGCACGAAAAAATGGGATGTGGAACCTCCCCGGTCTGGTCGGTGTCTCGGTAGCCATTTGGATCGTGAATGAAATAAGCTGTTGGTGGTTCGATCGATGGTGGTGACATCTTTGTCCCCCGTTTCTGATGGACTTTCTGGTTGCAATGCTGTGCATCATGGCGATTGGCCATTCGGACGTGCTGGCCAGATCTAATCTCTCATTAACGCCGAGCGCACCAAGGTGAGCTTCTACGCTGACGTTGGCATCGGCATTTGCACAGGTTTTGTGGACATCCTCCCAGGCGGCCAACCAAATTATAATGCTGAGAATTGCGGCACAATCCGGAAGGCCTTAAATTATAATGCTGAGAAATGCGGCACAGTCCGGAAGGCCTTTCCCTGAATGTTGTTACCTATGGCCAGCGCGATGGACGTTGCCGATGCCGATTAAACAACGGTGCTACTGATTTTTTTTCGTGGAGTTTACGTATAGACGAACAGCCTCGAGTGCTGTCACGGGGATGGCCCAACTAGAGAACAAAAAGATCGTATCGAGCGCGACAAGAGGCCAGGACTCGGATAAATGGTGCACCCACTTTGAATGTCGAAGTATTTCCAACACCTCGACCCGAGCAACACGACTCGGACCAGCCTTAGAATCTTTTCCTCAGAGTCCTAAACTATCTCATCTCCATCTCAATTCCTCAGTTTAACTTGTCCAAGGTGAACCTATTTCACTAACGCCTCGTCGCCATCGACGCTCACATCGACGCTCCAACACTAGATCCTCATCTGATGACCCCATTGTCTGAATACGGGGCAGTGTTGCATGGTCTGCCATCAAAGGTAATCATCAATCCCACCTTATCGTGCCTCGATTTGACATGCACGTTGATGTTCAGATTGCGTTTGATTTTACCCCCCCCATGCCACGGCTGCCGCTCACACTTTTTGAACCACGCGACCTTGTGCGCGCATCGTTGAAATGATAGCCGTACGCCTTGACTATCACACGCATAGTGTGTCCTTCGGATGTGCGCCTTGGTACCATCGTATCGTTCCTCGGGCAACCCGTACACACCAGCATAAATGGGGGATATTTGTCATCGTGGTGGTGATACTGTTTGTCTTTTTCAGAAGTGCAGATCGTTCGAACTTGTCGTTGTGGGTCGCTTGCATGCATATACCCTGTCTCTTTTCAAGTGGGCTCCATGAATGCATTGCGTTTCGGCATCACAAAGCCTTTGTTAGCATTCTCTTCGTCGTTGACAGTAATGCACTGCGAACGAGTTTGGCCCGTCAGAAATGCTGCAAGTCAACCATGACACGAGTAAATGAGACAAGCCAAAAGGACAATCGATTACCCTGCAGTGCCGCCCCGTTTGCACCCGGTCGTGTTGGACAGTAGAAGAGATTGACCGACTGGTGGTTCACTAGTATCCAGAATGCAAGGAGAAACACTCCTTCATTAACATCAAGATTGCGGGTCCTAGTAAACGTGTCAGACAAGCCATCAAACTGTTCAATAGAGTGTCACCACAAGTGTTTGTATCTGGAACTCGGTGGTGTAGCTATCCGAGTTACTTGCCGGCTTTCGACAGCTGTGGCTTTGGTCTTTCGTTTACCGAAGTCGGAGTCGGTGTCAAAGTTGCTGCGCTGAATAAATGTCAAGGAGAGTGGGATGGCAGGGCAATGGTGCAGAGCAGTGGTGATTCAATTATGGGAGGTATAATAATATTTTACACAGTTTAATGGGCAGCGCACCGTCAGGCAACGCACGTGATTATCCAGCCCCTCTCCCAAATGTGAGAGGGGTCCTGCGCTCTGTCCTTTACCCTTCGTCGTCGTGTCGGCCATCAGCGTCTTCACGTTTTTTGCTACCATTTCACCATCACTCTATGAGCTCATCTCATGAATCAAGCATCTTGCAGGGACTCGCCGGGCCCGGACTTCCTGGAGAACCAGACAGTCCTGGACAAGGCACATCAACAATGGGGGCTCAACCCACCAACGATGGAACCTCGCTCAGACCCGCTTACGAGTCCCTGTCTCGAGACCCTTGAAGAGTTTAGAGTCGGCCGAATCGATCATATCACCGCGAGCACTCGGATCGCGCTCGCTGTGTCCGACGCACTCCTCACCAGCGATGAAGAGTCCTCAGTTCTCAGGACCTACTTCACCCTCCTCGAACAAGTTGACGACGAGTTGCGCCGCGTGGACTCGCTCGCTCACCGAAACAGTTCGCACACTGTCAGTTCTAAAGACCAGACTGGCCCTGGCCGAGAGGGTGAGGGACCAAACGAGGGAACAACGGGTCCTAAGGGTAAAGAGAACGAAAACCTCGCCACGTTTACGGGTGGGGTCACAACCAAACGGAGACGAGAACGCAACGCTGACGGCGCCTCCACTCCTGGATCGCTTGGGTCCAACTCCACTGATCCATCGTCTGACGAGTCCGCCAGCTCCATCACCTCCTCGCCAGGGCGCAAAGTCCGGAAGCGTCCCAAGCTCGACTTCAGCTATCTCAAGCAAGTCTGCCAGGCACGCGGTGGGGACAAAATCCATGCAGATCTCAGAGAGACGAACAGACTCGTCCAGAACTGGTCCCACGATCTCAAGACGGTGGTCCGAAGATATGACCTTTCTTCCCAGCGGCCCGAGTTCCCGTCTGCTGAGCTCAAACACATCCTCCAGGGAAAGTACGTCAACCTTGACGCTGTCCTCACGTATCACTACACCTCCGCCCCCTGCGAAAAACAAACGGAAAAGATCGGCGATGTCGAGGTCTCCTTCCCCCCCACCTCGTTTGCTCGCTCGGTTGTCAGTGGCCCAGACTGGATCACTGCCTGGGGAAGAGCTGAGCAGGCCTACTGCTTTGTCTTCCCCTTCCGAGCCAGCGAGCTCCGCAGGTATGGCGAGTTCATGTCACAAATGTTCACCCAACACCAGGTCCAGTTCCACGAAGTCGTCGTCCGCTTTGACAAGGCTGTCCGGCGTCGAATTGGCAGTAGGAACGACCTCCGCTTCTGTGACTTCGCAGAGTTCAGCGACCTCCAACAGACACACTTCCTACCCTCTGGAACCCAGTTCTCCCTCCCCAAACAGCAAAGCTCCGCTAGTAGAGCTCGCCCCTCTCGTGCGCAGCGGACTGAAGCATGTCGCAAGTTCAACCTTGGGACATGCCGCAGAGCAGCCGACTCATGCAAATATGCCCATGTTTGCCTCAAATGTGGCAAGCCACATAGAGAGACCGAGTGCACCACTGCCGCCTGAAAGCATTGCCAGACCTTTCAGTGACCCTCGCTACCGCCGACACTGGCTCTGGCGCGCAGACAGCATCCACCAAAACTCCCTTAGCCCTGCTGTACGGGACACACTATATGCCCCACCAGTCCCACTTCCCCCCACATCTGAATGGAACAACAGCGCTGCCCTCAGCACACTCACTGCCAGACCAGAGCTTTTCTGTATCATCACCCCCATTAATGTTGACCGGTTTGAGGAACTACTTGTCAACCACCCCAACAGAGCCTTTGTGGAATCAGTCTGCTTTGCTCTCCGACATGGCTTCTGGCCCTGGGCTGACACTTGCCACACCGAGTATCCCATAACCAGCGATAAGCCCAACCGCACCTTTCGATCTGACCAAGACTTGGAGTTTATCTCAAGTCAGTTTGCTGCAGAGGTTGCGGTTGGACGCTTCTCCCCTGCCTTCAGGCAGACTCTACTACCAGGGATGTACAGTGTTCCTGTACATGCTGTACCCAAACCACACTCTACAAAACTCAGAATGGTTGTTGACCACAGTGCAGGGGACCCCTCACTCAATGACATGATCAGTCGCGATGATATAGCAGGAACTAAGATGGATGGGATGCAGTCCCTGGGAGCTTCCCTTCTTCAGTTCCGCCAGCAACACCCTCACACATGTCTTGTTATGTTCAAGTCCGATGTGTCCATGGCCTACCGCCGCATGCCAATGCACCCCTTGTGGCAGCTGAAACAAGTATGCACACACCCAAACGGTATGCGCCATGTCGACCGCTGCAACAACTTTGGAGGACGTGGGTCTTGCAAGATCTGGGTGTCCTTCATGTCACTTGTGGTCTGGATCGCCATCTTTGTCAAGCTCCTTGCAGACCTCAAACTCTATGTGGATGACAACTATGGGTTTGATGAGGAGAACAACATGAAGTTCTATCCCCCTTACAACAAATGGCTGCCTGCCAAACAAGCTGACCTGCTCTCACTCTGGGACGAGATAGGCCTGCCCCATGATGAGTCCAAGCAGCTTTTTGGACCCACCCTTGAGATCATTGGGTTCATCATTGATCCTAACAACATGACAATACATTTCCCCGATGAGAAACGACAGGAACTCTTACAACACATTCGTCAGTTCGCCTGCCGTGGGAAACGCTGGCCACTACGGGAGTTCCTGCAAATCGCTGGGTGGTGTAATTGGGCTTTCAACATTTTTCACCTCCTACCGCCTGGACTCTCTGCGTTATATGAGAAAGTCTCTGGCAAGCACAATATGCATGCTGGTGTCTCAATCAACAATGCCATCGTGCGTGAGCTCACCTGGCTCGCCAACCACCTTGAACACCTCCCCCCAATCCACCTACTTGACTCCTGTGCTTGGAACCCACACGATGAGGATGTGCTTATCGCCCATGTTGACGCCGCTTCCACCGCAGGACTCAGTGTGTTCCTGCCTGATCTCGAGCTTGGTTTCCAGTGTGAGCATGTAGACCTCCCACAGGACAAGCACATCAATTTCCTTGAGCTTCTCGCTGTCCGCTCCGCAATTCATGTTGCCACCTTGCTCAAACCCCAGGCCCCACGTCTTGCCATCTTCTCAGATAGCACTTTTGCCGTCGACACTTTCCACACGCTTCGCACTTCACAGACATTTAACCGCATTGTCATGTCCGCAGTTGACGCGCTCATTGCACACCACATTGACCTACGGGTCGTACACATCTCAGGCGAGCTCAACAGTGTAGCTGATGCCCTGTCGCGTGGCTACAATGAACGGGCCAGACAACTTGTCCCACAAATTTCTATTTTGCCCTTTTTACCCCCTCAGGATGCGTTGGGGGCCGATGAGCAGTAGCCCACCCCATAACGAGCATGCGCGAACAGCGGCAGCCATGGCCACTCTCGCGCCTGCTCCAAGAACGCGCCATTGCCATGGGCATGGTGCTTGAACCATCCTCACACGCAGCCTATGACTCACACCTTCAATCATACCTCGCATTCTGTCATATGCATCACCGCCCCATCGAACCCACTGTTGACACCCTATCTTTTTACATCGTCTACATGTCAGCCCACATCCAAGCCCGCTCTGTTACCACATACTTAGCTGGAATCTGCAACAGGCTTGAAACCGAGTTCCCACACGTCAAAGAGACCCGCGCACATCCGGTTGTCAAACGCATGCTGGCAGGGTGTCTCAAACGCTCTCGACGACAGCCACTCCGCAAACCCCCCCTTGAGATCTCCGACCTGCTCATAGTTTCAAGTCGTCTCACCCCAAACTCAGACCATGACAGTCTACTCTTTGCTGCGCTACTATTAATGGGATTCCACGGGCTCATGCGTCTCGGTGAGCTCGTATGGCCCGACTCACGCCACCTGCAGTCATACAAGCGCCTCTCTCTCCGACGATTTGTCCAGCTATCTCCACACCACTACTCCCTAGCATTGCCCAGCCACAAGACGTCAAAGTTGGGCCACGGTTGCACCATCGTCATACGCGCGGTCTCACGCACGTGTGACCCACTGTCCATCTTCCGCCAGTACCTCGCATCCCGTGACCGCCTCTTCTGGCCCCACCCTCAACTCTGGATCACCTCGCATGGCACAACCCCTACACGCAGCTGGTTCATGCGCCACTTCCACAACCACCTGCCTCGCGAGTTTAGCGGACACTCCATGCGTGCAGGTGGTGCGACCGCACTTGCCCTGCAAGGAGTCGCTCCGTACCTCATCCAGGCAGCCGGGCGCTGGAGCACAGACCAGTGGCACAAATATGTCCGCAAACACCCTTTCCTCCAACACGCGCTCATACACACAAACGTACAGGGTGAGCCATGCCCCACCGAGAACTCTGATGCCCAATAGCACACTGTGCGCACGTCACGCCGCGTATACGGGCGGACGGACCATCTCGACATGTTTGTATTTTATTTCTTCCTTACATTTGGTTCTTTTCTCTTTCTTTCTCTCTTCTCATAGTCCACTCATAGCCCTCGCTTCTCAGCGAGCCATTTTCTTTCTTCTTAGATTATTTCACACGTTTCGCGGGCTTCGTACAGCTTGCACGGCCCGCTACGACTCTTCGAGCCTGCCACGGCCCTAGCTACACAACGGCTCCATGTACAACGTGCGAAATCTACATAAGACTCCCTCGGGCCTCCCCGAGGGAGTCGTTCTTTGCTACACAACGCAACACCGCTGACGCGGCGACGCGACAACGACGAAACTGCCAAGCCCATTAATTGACTTTTTTTGCTTATCGTGCTTACCATGCTCAGCCATGTCCGATGAGTGAAATAAGCAAAATAAGTAGCAAATAAGTCACAATAAGACTTTTGTAAATTTGCTGATGCACTAGGTCACGGCGCACCACGAAGATCTATACTGGCATGCGTCCGAAGGCATGAGCTGGGAGGGTACCCGCCAGCCAGTACTTGACGGCGGTGAACGAGGAAGGGACGATCGCCAGGGTGGGTTTGAGCATTGGTATTGTCGAGCTGAGTGCGTGCTGCAGTTGCGTATGGTCGTGGTGTGAGCTGACGGCGAGGTAGGCGCGTTGCTCGACGGACCTGATGAGGAGGGTTTTGGGGAGACATTACATAACGCAGTTGTACGGCGAGTCGTCGTTGCGAATAGCATTCCGATGCGCTCGGTTCATGCGGCCGCCGCATACATGCCGTTTATCGGGGATGCGCGAAAAAGGTCACGGAGGAAATGGAGGGAACAGCTCTTTGGGGCCTTGCATCCTTAGTGCGGGTTGCATACGTGTCATGGCACCGCGATCGTTCTGACATCATCATTGTTGACAGGATCAATTGCTATGCTGCTTGCACCCTCGCTGTAGACGGCTTATAACCTGCGCATGCTGCCAAAATTGGTACGCGATTTGAGCAAGGTTGTCGAGGAGCGGATGCGCTCAGTGGGGTACTATTCCTCGACGAGGCTCTCAATGTTTGTGGTGTCATGCTGGTGACCACCGCACTGATAGTTGACTATGAGACTGCCAATCGATAGCGAACCGGGTACCATATTTTGGGCGTCTCTGGGTAGTTCTCTGGACCGGTACGCACGCGATGCCGCCAAAGGCTGACGATCACACGATCTGACAACAAGACATCCAGTTTCTACACCAAACTCTGAGCTCGAGCTGTCCAAAGCTTCTACGACTCTTCCACGGGTTCTCTGCTAATTGGTGGTGGTGTCGCTCTGGGCCCAATATCCACGCCACAGCAAGTGTTGAATAGACTGGTTGGGGTGTGCTGGACCAAGTTGGAGAAAGTGATGGAAGAACACGGGGAGAGCGTGACTACTTCAATCAAACCCGGCATAGCCGTACGTGAACCTATTCATTCGCATCTTCAGAAAATCAGAATCGGATCAGATCATCGATCCACTGCTGGGTACCATCAAAAAGAACTCGGAGGCTTCACAGGCGATCAACCTTGCACTCGACATAGTATAACATTGGTAGTCATCCTCATTTGATCCAAGACGTATTTTTTCTAACTTGTGGTGGACGACAAGTTGCCTGGTGTTGTCAAGTATGTCATACGGATATTTATCTTGCATGCTTCGGTCTCGAAACCACTCAATGGCTCGCCTAGTAAATGATGCAAGGCCCCGAGCAATGACGAAGAATACCAGCATGGAGGGCAATGCGGTGAGCATTTTCGTCGATGGTTGTGTTACGCACTGGGAGAAACAGGAACGGGAACGGGGTGGTGTACGGGGGATGTCGTGTTGGGATTCCAGGTCTGAGCGGATTTGCTGGTATCATCTACATATCCAGCAGTTTCAAGCTGTTTATCGATGACACGCCGATCCCTTCGGGGAGGGTGGAAGAAGTCTCAAATTTTCAATCCTTACAACCCAAGAAGGAAGTGCATGAAACTCGACGATGTAGCAACACCCCTCACTGTACATTTCAGGACCAGACCCACAGTGTCGTCTGCTCTCAACTAGCGTTCCATTCTGACTGGCGAGTTATATTTGGTGTGTCATTTTCGTTTCTTGCACCCTTTGCTTTCTATGTCAGTCCACGTACGTTCTCAGAGCCCCGCGGTAGCTGTCCATTGGCCCCAGGACTTTTTGCTGTCTTCTTTGCTGTTTCCTTTGTCTCCCTTGTCACTCATAAGGAATTTTACACGTTGATCTATTCAAACGTATGTACGTGACTGCTCAAATTAACGGGCCTGCCGAGCATGTGCGTTCGAAGTACTCATGATTGAACAAAATTTGAAGCAACGCTGCGAGTCTGTGCCAACACGCTATTCGGCACAGCATCGGGTCACTCCAGAGATGCCGCAGGGTCTTGGCACGGAGACCTCTTCTTACCCACTTCCAACCAAATGCACCCCGCACTTGAGATACAAGAACTCCTTTCAAACATATTTCAATATTGTGACTGGAGGAGAGATCTCGCATCGCTGGCCAAGACATGTCGCGCATTCAATGAACCGGCGATGGCCTTACTCTGGAGCATTTTAGACGACCTAACCGTACTAGCAAGGTGTGTTCCGGAAGCATCGACAGTTCACGAACCCGAAGAGGTAGACGAAGGCTCATATGTGAGATGGTTCTATTCAAACATCCGTAAAGTTCTGGTATTTAATAGACATTCTTCTCTCAAAGGACAATCATTACTATTCGTTCCACAGATCGCTCACACCGATCGAGTGGAATCTCCTCTACAACTGCACACGTCACATCCGAAAGATAGACAGCTGCGATGGACTTGATGAGGAATCGCTCAAAATGCTCTTAAAACCTCCTATGACAGAAACACTCTTTCCGAACGTTCGCGATCTGTCGTTGTATCCCGAAGATGGTCAGACAGGCACATCATGGTTGCTCTTCTCTTTTCCATCCCTCCGTGATTTATCAGTCTGTTCGGAGACTTCGGTTCATTCACATTCATTCGCGAACCGTGTTGAGTCGTTGCCCAAGACCTCCCCAAGTCTAGAGAGGTTGAGCATCTCTCTAGACCGTCACGCAGGCCTCCACATAGTAGACCCCAGTTTTCTATGCGAGTGGCAGAACCTCCAGATTGTCAAATTCCCTGAAGTTCGCCTGGGCGCGACCAGTCTTGCCCATCTGTCTCGCATGCCTGCATTGGTCGAGCTCAACTTTACACTGCTCGAGTCATCACCTGACCAGATCTCTCTCTCCGACCCTCCCTTTTTCTTCTCCAGCTTGCGCGAGTTGCAAATCTCCTCGGAATCCTTATCCTCACTTTCTCAGTTGCTCTTTCGCACCAGACTACCTGCTATTACCAAGTTTGCTGTCGAAATCAAACATAGACCCTCCAAGAGGGACTTCACCGCGTTCCTCAGCAGAGTTCAGATATCTGGTATGGGCCACAGCATCAAAGACCTGCGGCTCGCTCAAGAGTGGGACTACGGCGGCAAAGAATCCCTTCCCCCAGCAAACCGACCTGTACTCCGTATGGAAGACTTGGAGCCATGTATGGCATTCAGCCAGCTGTGTTCTATCCATATCGATAGCGAGTTCCAGGTGGACCTGACAGGGAGGGACGTGTTCAGGTTAACGTCGGCATGGCCACAGGTGGAGGACATTGAAATCAATCCCAACTGGGGCTGGAATTCACGCGGTGGTATCACTCCCGACGAACTATTACAGCTTCTGCACGCACGACGGACATTAAGCTCCATTGCCCTCGCTATCGACACCCGCGGCTATACCGAGATCCCTCCATTACCACCCAACCTTGGAAGGAGATCTCGAATGTTTTTTAAGGTCAATGTTGTCGACTCGTTCATCGAAGCGGAATCCGTGACAGCCCTTGCCGCCTTCTTCGTTGGTCGCACCTATACATTAGTCCATTCCTGGCGTTGGGGGTCATTGGGAGGAGATGTGGCTCTCAACCTTTGGAATAAGGTCCTGGAAAAAGTTAGACATCCAACTCCGTACAGCTTTTCGGCATCAGAAGCACGTACCGAGTGACTACAGAAGTATATGTGGTACTCGCTGTACACTACTGATTTCGCAATTTCAACTTTGAGCGAGGTGGTGAAGAGTATTCGGGCAATTGTAGTGTAGCCTTGCGTGCTGCATATTTCGGTCACCCAGCAATAGTAGGTGGTCTCGGGTTTGGTGCTCCATTCCTACGATGAAGGGGCGTCAGTGCGTAGCAATGTGTGTGTGCACCTCGGAAGAGACAAATGTGTGGTCGTAGATCTCGATCAATAACCGCACCATGGTTGGAGTCAACAGTCCTATATATTTATTCAGACCATCGCTCTATGCGACACAGAAGCGAAAAAGAACCAAAATAATTTCCATTTTCGCAATATTGATGAATGGGACAACTTGAAGCTGCTACGAGCAGCAGTGAACATCCAAGCTTGGTAGTGACCAACTGTTTTGGGTCACTGGAAGCAGAGGATCGAGTCAAGAATCAGGAAGATTGATCGCTCAACAACGCCATAGCTGTTGATAACCAATGCTCTCCTTCGACAACAAGTGGCTACGAATAGGCGCGAGACACAGCCTGCGCCGAAAACACGAGTGAGACCTGTGCACTAATAAGTCGATGAGGGGCAACATGCACCAACGGACCACAGCTTGTGCAGCCACTTTGACGAGATCCAGTTAGCCAGCTTATGACTCGACCGTCGACAGTGACTGGTGCGTGGTGGTGAAGCGGAGGTGTGTTGATGCTGACCGTTGGACAAGAGCGTTCCCGTTCCATCGAAATCAACAATAATGACCTCGTGGATGCGGTGACATTTTTAGCGAGTGGTGAGGGTCTCTTGAGCGATGGGTGCAAGGGTGTCCGAGCGTGGCGGATGGAAGACGGCGAGGAAATGGCAACAGTGGATGCGCAAAATGTCTGCTGTCTCGCTACATCCAACGACGGAAAGTGGATAGTAGCGGGGACAATCAAAGGCGACTTGTTCATGTGGAATGCCAAGACATATCAACAAGTCTTCAAGCACGAGGAAGACAGCAGTGGTTCCATCAACGGGGTCGATTTCTCGCCAGACTCGACTCGACTCGTGTCGATGAGCGGTGAGGCGGCCACTATCTGGGATGTCGCGTCTCGCAGACGCGTGCACTTGCTCGGCCATGCTGGTTGGTTGAAAGCAGCGAAACACTCGCCAGAGGGAAACCTAATCGCGACGACCACCAACAAATCTGTTCGCGTCTGGAACAGCAACGATGGCCACTTGCTCGTGGACATCCCGGTGCAGGTTACTTCTGACTACAACAGGTCGCTCCTTTGGTTCAATAGCCACATCTTTGTGATATCCGGGAGCACACTCAAGGAATTTGAAGCATCCACCGGGTCGGTAGTTTCGGAGTGGCCAGTTCCTAGCGGCGACTGCTCGTGCATTGCACTGCCCCAACATGGAGAATTCATCGCCTATGCTGCAGGACAAACCACCACGTTTTGGGACACGTCGACACACATCCAGCTCGGTCGCATCCAACATCCTCAACAAATATCTTCCCTTGCATTCTCTCCGGATGACCAGTTTCTCGCAATTGGTGGAAAATACGGAAAAATTCACATCCAGAATCTCAACGACGGCTTGGCTTTACCCTATTTTACTGTAAGAATTTCTATCTTCGTTCAACGCCGTGGCTGATTGTCATGTCTCTCAGGCCTCTTTCATTGATATCACCGACGCTGTACTCGACTTGTGGAAACAAGACCGACTCGTCGACGCCGAAGCATCATTGACGGATGCAATATCCAATTCGGGGCCCCGGACCCATCATGCACTCGCCAACAGAGCCCTCGTACGATCACAGTTGCAATATTCCAAGCTAGCTTTAGACGATGCCGAAAACGTGCGCTGTGGTTTACTCTCCTACCCTTTATGCTCAGTCTAAAATTGTTACAAGTCCATCAAAGTCCGACCTTCTGTCATTGGTTACATCGCAAAGAGCGTCGCGCTCATCGGAAGCGGACAGAAAGACGAGGGTTGTCGCATGTTCGACTTGGCGTTTAGGCACTGTGACCCAGTTCACGTGGATAATCTCCTTCTGATCAAGGTGCGTTTCCGACATTGGTTACTGCCTTGTCCGTCAGTCGAGTATGATAGGCTGTCGTTTTTTTCATGGCCGGGCAGCACGACGAGGCCGTGTCACGCATCGGAGATCTTATCGCTACGGTGGACTTGAACGCAATATACTATTTGGTTCAGGCATGCGCATAGTATCTGTATCACCGCAATATCACCACTTACAATTCTGGCAGGCATATATGTACCTTCTCCTTGGAAACTCGCATATGAAGAACAGCAACCACGAGGCTGCGATACAGTCGTTTGAGCGTGCACGAACCCAAATGCGATACCACGCTGAACTTCGTCTCCTTGTCATATCATTGGTGAGCTTCTTGTTAGTCACTGGGGTCATCTGGGCAAAGGTCACTGTCTTCAACAGATATCTGGCTGGAAATTTGACGATCTCGGTATCACAATTCGGCAGCGTCTCTGTGAAGCTCTCCTTGTAGCCGGCCGCACCGAGAATGCAGGCGAATGTCTTCTCGAGCTGGTAGATGCCTTCGATAAAAGGATTTACATGAGCGGGCCCATGACTGAATGGATTTCAAGTGAGACCATCCTCATTTTTTGTGTATGATCCACTCAAGCTTTTCCTCAGGTTTCGCCCAAAAATGTCTCTCTACTCTTGAAATCGACAACAATCATGCTATGTCGAAGCAAATTACCCAGGATAGTGCATCAATGTTCTGTGAGGGCCTCGATTCACCGACCTGCACACTCGTTGTCAAAGTGTGGGCAAAATCAACACTGGCCAGTTGCTCGTGGAAAGATGCGATGGTCGCTGCTGCTAATGTAAATTTTTCTTCATACGTGTGCATGTCTTGTGGGCCTGACAATCTTGGTTTGGAGTTTGGAGTTCCAAGATTCATGATCTATCGGACGATATGCGATCGTCTCCAATCAACAGACCACGTCAGAGAAGCGATCGAGTGTTTTTACCAAATGAACAGTGAATTGGGACGGGAGGCAATCACACACGACAAGTACGGAGAATGGGCTTTGCGTAAGTATTCCCAGATCTAACTTGAAGCTGTCAAGATCTCAGATTGTTTTACTGCAGGCTTCAAGCAGCGTTGCTCTGAAAAGCTGGAGCACTTTGGCGATAGAGCGGTAGATGCTCAACAATATGACGATGCCATTGCTCATTATTCGGCCGCATTGTCCCTGAGTCCTGCTGCCCCTCGAGACATCTTTGTCAAGCGAAGAAAGGCATATGTGGAAATCGGGCTATGGGAAAATGCTTTGGACGATATGAGCATGGTATTTCACGTTTGTTTCCTGCAGAACTCATCCAGCTGACGAAGTTTATCAGCTCATGACGCTAGATCCTTCATCTAAACACGGTTATGAGGCTGTGTTGGCAGTGTGGGCAAGAGTAAAACTGAAAAATGGAACATGGGAGGATGCCTTGCAAACTGCTGGCGGGGTAGGTGTGTTCCTTGACTTTTGTATTGTCAAGATTGATAATTTGATTCCCAAGTTCAAAATACCAAGAATCCCTATATTTCAGGCCCTGTGTGAATACATGTATCTCGAAGCAGTTGATAGCGCAGTGGACGCGACGGAGTGTTTCCTTAGAATGGAAGGAGAATTGGCAAGGAAGATGCGACTCAAGGACGTGAAGTGGATGTTTAGTGAGTGATCGTCTCTGTCGAAACAGATGGCATCTATGACTGTGATCTTTCAGAATATAAGACCCGTTGTTTTGAAAAGCTAGAGGAACTTGGCGACTTCGCGATGGATACTGCACACTATGATGGAGCCATCTCCCAGTACTCGGCCGCACTGACCCTCCGTCCGGGCATGCCAAGTCTCTTGATCAAACGCAGCAAGGGATATGCGGCCAAAGGGCTATGGGAACCCGCTTTAGATGACGCGACCAAGGTACCTCGTCTCTGTCTCATATGTGCTGAATCCACTCAACGCACAATAACCAGGCGATAAAACTTGATCCCTTGTGTCAATGGGGTTATGAGGCAATATTGACAGAATGGGCAAAAGAACAATTGACAGACAAGTCATGGAAGAACGCCTTGAACACTGCTGGTGGAGTAAGTCTACTCCTCGGCTTTGATATCTATTCGAAATTTATATTCTGATCTGCAGCTCAAAGTGCCAAGAATGGCGATATATCGGGCCCTATGTGAATGGTTGGAAAAGGTCGACTGTTTAGTGGAGGCGACCGAATGCTTCCACGGAATGGAGGATGACTTGGTACTGCAAGGGCTACCAAGTGAGAATATGAAATGGGTTGACGGTGAGTACTCGTGGCTTTGAAACAAATAATGCCTGTGACCAGAATTTGTCAGAATTCAAACTGCGTTGTCACAGAAAGCTAGAGAAACTTGGGGATTCTGCGATGAATAACGTGGGATACGACGATGCTATTTCTCGATATCGGGCCGCGCTCTCCCTTGATCCGACCGCTCAATACGACGAAGCTATTTCTCGATATTCGGCCGCGCTCTCCCTTGATTCGACCGCTCAAGGTCTCTTCATCAAGCGAAGCAAGGCCTACATGGCGCGTGATTTGTGGAAAGAAGCGTTAGACGACGCGAACATGGTGGGTGACTGAGTGTTGTGTCATTAAGTTCGGGTTAATAGAACATCGCCAGGCGATTGAGCTTGAACCATTGTCCCCCTGGGGCCATGAGAGGAAGTACATAGCATTACAAAGGGCCGGACACTACGAAGATGCAGTATGTGCATTCGAAAAGATGTTGTCAAGGATGTTGCAGTCATCTGACGTAATGACTCGCGGTGAGGGTATCGACATCACGCAAAATCCACTGACTAATCCTGTCTCCCAGAACTTCACCGCCAGTTCACAGATCCAGTGAAGACCAGAGCAATTATCAGGGGGGCCGTTCAGAATGCCATCCGGGACTCTCCACGGGTGCTGATTAACACCGTGTCTGGCCGCCTTCTGGACAAGTCGCAACAAGCCGCCGCATTTGAATCGCTTCCGGACTTCAGCAGGTTGATTTTGTCCATGACGACCGAGATAGACCGTGCTCGTATCGAGCACGACGTGGCACAATACTATCGTTACGCCATGTTTTCGCACAAGTGGGAAGACAACGAACCTCGATTTGATAAAGCCATTCACATTTCAGTGTATGGTCTCGAGGAATCCCATACCAACAACAAGCATAAAATGTTCTGCAAAGTCGTACGGGATGCCGGGTTGCATTGGGCCTGGAGTGATACGTGCTGCATCAACAAAGCAGACCATTTTGTGCTCCAAGAAGCCTTTGTTTCCATGTTCCGATGGTACCAGGGTTCCACTCAGACAATCGTCCTACTCCGTGACGTTCCTTCTCCATCAAAACGCGGCGATCTTGTGAAGAGCATCTGGAACTCTCGTGCCTGGACGTTCCAAGAATATCATGCCTCAAAAGTGGTCCTGTTCTTCAATGAAGACTGGACACTCTATAGAGATCTTAATGTTTTCAATCATAAGGAGTCATCTGAGATCCTATCGGAGATGGAGGAGGCGACGGGTGTCTCTCCACGGGCCTTGAGGGCCCTCCAACCAGGGTTAGACGACATACGGGAGAAGCTATGTCTCGCTTCGACCCGAGAGATGACCCTCGTCGAAGATGCAGCATACTCGCTGCTCGGAATATTTTCAATGTCCTTGCCGATTGTATATGGCGAAGGGGACCAGGCGCTTGGTCGACTGTTGTCACAGCTACTCACGAGCTCAGGCGATACGAGCATCCTAGCTTGGACTGGAAAATCAGGAAGCTTTAACAGCTGTCTTCCAAACAGTATCCGTGTGTTCAGCCAGTTGCTGACCTCACACATCCCCCCATCCATCACAGGTACCGACATGGAAACTGTCACTTCTAGGTTGCGCAACTCGTCGCTCAACACCGCCTTGGTCACAATATTATACGATCGACTCAATACGCTCCGTGTACCATCATTTTCGGGGAAGCGGATGACGCTTCCATGCATCGCGTTCAAACTCGGGCCTGTAGCGGTTTCGAGCACTTCGGAACGAGTGTTCCGTGCACAGACAATTGCACTCGGGACTGTGGAGATCAACACAGAGGAGGATCTTTCTCGATTCAAATCGCTGTACCTCATTCATCCATGGATTGACTTTCTCCTCGACCGACAACCTGTAGGAGGTGTATCCGAGACTATTCCCGAGGAACACACATACAATCCTACAATAAACGAAGTGTCCTCCCTCCCCGTGCGCCCCAGTGCTACCTTGGCAGCTCCACAATCACGAAACGAGTGGTTCAACCGCTTTGGGCTGTCGTTTGGCGGACAGGCGACTCCCACCCGCCCTCGAGACCCGGATGCATCATCGCTTCGCCCCCCTTCTTCCTTATCACAGAGCGACAGACAGAAACGCGCTTTCCAAGCGCTTGCTCGACTGAGACAGCCGTTTGGCGCGCTATTACTCACGCCAAGCCGTGGCAACGTGGCAGCTTACAAGAGGGTTGCTGTGGAGAGTTTGATTACCGTTCGGGTCGAAGAGGTCACGCCTGCAGTATTGAACAAGCTGGTGGAGGGTGTGTGTGCGCTGGACGTGCTGTGATGACAGATGACCAGCACTAGATGCTATATCTCGCATTCTGCGGGAATCGTTACCGTTTGGACCTCCTTTACAACACATAATGTCAATGTGGTGTCAATGCCACGTTCTATCCTTTCCGCCCATTCCGGTAAGCAAGGTAGACGCCGAGCAAGGTACGAGATTACATAAGTTTGTATCAATTACTAGCCTCCGGAGCGCCGATGAGAGCTTGAGACCAGTCGGGCGCCGTCAGTGCCGGGTACTTGATCGCCCTGTGACCTGGACAAACTTCTCCTGCAGCTGTGCTGACTGGAACATGTTCTATAACACAACGAACCTCCAGCTATCAGGGAAGGGTACGTACCACTTTGATTGGCGAATGTGCGTTACTGATGTTCACTCCAGCTCCACTGGCAATCGAAAACAGTTCAAAACCAACCGAAATTGTCATTTCAGAAGAGGTCTGCTCGGTCGCATTTATTGCCCATGGGACGCACGTCGTTGGCGGTGGGTTTGGTGGCAAGGTTCGCGTTTGGCACATGGGAAACGGTCAAGAGGTTGGCGCGGCCCTGAACGCAGGAAGGACTACCGTTCTCAATATCGCGGTGTCATCGGACGGGAAGTGGGTCGTCGTCGGGACGGTACATGGTCGGGTGATCGTATGGGATGCCGAATGCCACGAAAAAGTTACCGAGTTTCAAGGACATGAAAACTGGGTGCGTGCGGTCGACGTGTCCCCGGATGTGACCAGAATTGCCAGCGGGTCGGACGACAAGATGGTCTGCATCTGGCGCATCCCGTCTGGGGAGCATCCCGTACTTCAAGTTGGTCCCTTGGAGCACGACCACATTCTCGCTGGCGTCAAGTTCTCTCCGGGCGGAGATCTTCTCGCTACAGCGACTTGGTGGAAAGATTCCGTCCGTATTTATAACAGTTGGGATGGAAGCCTCCTGTTCGATATCCCGATCGGAGTCAATTCGTACGAGAACCAATCCCTCTCCTGGTTACCCAACGGCACACTTCTCTTTGCTTTATCTGCTGGCGGCGATGTTCAGTGCTTTGATGTGTCATCACTAGGAGGGACCCTACACTCACAGTGGCCCGTGCACACTCAGGCTGGCGCGAACAAATGTATGCTTGTAGCAAACAATGGAAGGTTTCTCGCAGTCGCCGCGAATTCATCAGTCTTATTCTGGGACACTGGGACACATCAACAAATAGGGCCTGTCATCAGGCACCCGAATGTTATTCGTTCCATCGCTATTTCGCCAAACTACGACTTTGCAATTGGTGGCGGAAAAACGATCACTGTTTGGAGTCTCACGAATATTCTTCCTCCATGCTATGTCCACGATGTACGTCTCCCACGTCCAGAACGCATTGTATGACATGAGATTGAATTGAGGCTTGAGCAGGTTACCCCTGACTTGACTGACACGACCAGTCTTGTCGAAGGAAACATGGTGTGTCGTGTTTTACAGCGTGTAACTTGATGTCACGACAATTCTTTGAAGGAACCTGCTTGGACCAATGAACTTGTCGGTTCACCTCCGAATTCGGACGAGTCGCCATCTCACGAGGCATCGACTCTTCACGACGAGTGAGTAGTTCAGCCATAACCCGGGTTATTGGTGAGCTCATACGCCAGTCGCCACTAAAGATGCTTGCAGAACGATCTCACGAGGCACGTCAGACGAGACAGCCGGGATCCCATTGCCTCTGGAGGGTTTGCAGACATTTACAAAGGGATGCTCCAAGTGAACTGGGAACCCGTTCCGGTACGTGATCTGTTGTGGCCGGCGTTTCGACCGCTCATGAATTCAGGTGGCAATAAAAGCCATAAGAACGTATTCGGGCGACGATGGAAGCATTTACAGGAAACAGAGGGTACGCATGAATCCTCCTTTTGTCGACTTCACACAGTTGACCTTATAATTTAGCGGCTCCGTCGGGAAATCAAAGTTTGGTTAGACCTGAACCATATCAATGTCTTGCCGCTCTATGGAACCACCGCGGGTTTCGGTCGATTCCCCGCCATGGTGTGTCCCTGGATAGACAATGGTTGTCTGACGACGTATCTGGCAGACCATCATGATACACTCTCCGTCGTTCAAATCCTTACTCTGGTAGGGATCTTGATGCTCACAACGCAAAGCAACATGACGCTTATACCGTACATAGCTCAATGATGCAGCATCTGGTCTACAATACCGTGAGTCCCCCCTTCGACTTGGATTTGGTCATACTGAGTGAACCAATGTTCAGTACATTCTCGTTCTGTGGTTCACGGAGACCTTTCCGGCGTATGTACTAAATGCGCTCTCACATACTCAGATGTTAAGTAACATATGATCTTTCCAGTCGAACGTGCTCGTTTGTAAAGATGGACGAGCGCATATTTCCGACTTTGGTCTATCAACATTGTTGACTGAACTTGGCGGACCTACGTTTGCCACTTCGGTCCACGAAAGGGGAACGCTGCGTTGGACTGCTCCCGAACTACTCGACCTTGATATATCAGAAGACGAGGCGGAATCAAAAGTTGCGCCCACGAAACACAGCGACGTGTACTCATTCGGTGGTGTGATGTTGCAGGTGCGTTTCATCCCCTTCACCATGCCCATTTCTGCGCTTACGGTGAGAACAGGTTCTGACTGGGAAAATACCCTATTATTACTGGACTCGCGAGGTACAAGTTGTGCACGCGGTCTCCAGGGGAATAAAGCCTAAACGGCCTGGCAGTCCGCTGGTCACGGAGCATCGGTGGACGTTTATGCAGTTGTGTTGGTCCACTGTCGATCCATCTCAAAGTCGTCCTTCCAGCGCAGAGATTGCTCGTTTTACAAACGATGAGCTTGTTGGGGCGATCACGTCATGACGATGCGTCTGGTCGCTACCATCTTTCGTTGCGATCTGTATGATTCATCTCTACGAGTACACATTGAACTTTGAATTCCTCGCAACTCAGCGAACGAGGACAAACATGCCTACCTTATGTCCACCACGGCCGCGGGCTCCGAGTTGAGCGCATCTCGTGAACCTACTTGGACGTTGGGGATTTTTCTCTTCTCGCGGTCGACTTATTTATCGAGCGTCGAGTTGTATGTGTTGGGGAAGAACGAGTCGGCGGATTTTTCGTTTGGGTTTTGGATAGGCTTGGGTGCAGGTGGACGTTATCGCGTCATGTTTTTCCATGCTGCTCTGTATTAGATGTCGATCTGTAGTTTGCCCGTATTACTTGGAGTGAACGGACAGCGGGATCTCATCCGGACTGGTACCACAGTCAAGTCCAATCTCTACCTACTGTACCGGCCGAACGTAGGATCCTTCCATTTCAGTGGCGGTACACGTGTTTGACGTAGACCGCGCGTGTGCCTAGATCCGTGAATGATGCATCGTACGTCGGACAAGGAAACCTTGCCGCGACCAAGGTTATGCATTATTATTATTTTTCCACCGACAAGTTGGGTCGGAACAAGTCGAACCAAGATCCTGACAACGTATGCGTACCCTTCTTGTAGCCAAGAAAGATGCGTGTATAGAATAGCGTTCGAGTGTCCATGAGAAATTTAAACAGAATAAACAAAAAAAAAAAATACGCTTTAACATCGACGTCGTTTTCTCAAACCTGAAATATGTATATCCGCCGCCCCGTCCCACCTCGGTTCAAGTCTGGCACAGTTGATACCAATCCGCTGAAAATGCACGGGTCAGTCGATCACTCGAGTTCGAGTCGCACCATGGGACGTACCTGGGGGATGTTCCTGGATCGCTGTCTCGTTGGGCGTTTCAGCCATGACGACCGCAAAGCCGCTGCACGACGCAAAACGAGGTGTGAGCGCATCAAGTCAGGTCCATGCATGAACGTCACACATACCGGTTGAGATGCCAGTCAATGTGGCTAGAAAAAAAAAAAGAAAAAAAAAAGAGTCGGCGTGAGCTCACAGGATGCACACGATGCCTGGTAGCGGCGCACACTCACCAGTGGAGGAACCATGGTCCGGGGTTGTCCGTAACAAAGCGGATGGTGACATTGTCCGTCGAGCTGGCGCCGATCGAGACGACGTCGCGTCGGACGGGATTCACAAAGTTGGTCGTGTCGCTCCCTGCCACTCTCACGACGTCAAAGTTGTGCTGACAAACCATTCAGTCGAAGAAAAAGAACAGGGAGACGGAGTGAGCCACGTACACCATGCAGATGCATAGGGTGCTAGAAGCGGGAGTGAAGCATCGGATGACGATTCAAAACCAAGTACTTACGGGAGCGCCAGGAGCATTATTGGGAGTCGGGAAACTGATCTCTATGACCTTGTGCGGGGGAAGGGTATAAATACTTCCTTGAGGTAAAAGTTCCGAGGCTGTTCTCGCCCCGCTGAGGATCTGGAGAAGAACAGGAACAGTGGGGTAGTCGAACGACGCCCCTCCGAGTGTAAAGTAGCCAGACGAATTGATACCCGGGGCCAATTGGAGGTTCACGTCCGCCTTGCCGATCTCGGGTACGCCAGGAGCACCAGGGTCGACAAGCGGGTGAAGCGCGCCCTCGTCAAAGGGAATTTCATAGGTGGCTTCTGTCGTAGGATCCTCGTCTGCTGCTCCTTCGTACCGAAGAATGGCCAAATTTTGACCACCGTCAAACGTGGCGCCAGGGACGCTGCTCAACGCACGGATCCAATAGTTTCCGACGGTCTTGTTTGCGGTGACGACCACGGAATACCGTTGACCAGGAAAGATCCGGACGGAATCGACTTCGGTGGGCTGCACTTCAGTTCCGTCGACCTCGATGATGGTCATTCGGTGACCATCGATGGAAACGTTGAAGTTGGAATCGCAAGCCGCGGAAACGAGGCGGAAGCGATATCTGAAGCCTTCTTGAACGTTGATGACCGAAAGCGGAACCGCCGGTCCGCCCGAGTAACGACCCTTGCCGTTGACCAGCGTCGAGTTTGCTATTATTGGGCCGACGATCTGGCCGAGTCGGAGAGAGGGTGTGTGATACCTGGATCTAGCTCAGCACAAACCTTGCCATTCGACATGACACACTTACCAGTCTGAGATTGTGATGACAGTTTGTTCTGTTCGGCGCATGAGACAAACCAGAGTGAAAAGCGATGTAAACTTACCATCGTCAACATCATATAAATAAGCTAATGGGTCGTCAGGGTCATATATAACCAGTGGTCCTCGAACACCATCGCAGTATTGCGTTGAATAATGGGAATGCCACCAGTACGTCCCAGCCTGTCCGGTTGCAGCAAAAGTCTGCACGAATTTTCCCTCCTGAGGAATGGGGCACTGAGTAATATAAGCAGGACCGTCGGCCCAATTCGTCCCGCGCTGGAAAAGTCCGTGCCAATGCTGTAGGTGGTGATGAGCCAACGTACCACACAGCTCGATAGATCGTTACTTACGATACTCGTTTCCAAAGGCATGGTATCGTCCGTAAGACCATTCACAACTTGAATGGAAAACCGATCGTTCTGGCAAGAGATGAGCACACCAATTTGAACACCATCGCGGTACCTACCTTGCTCGCGCGGATCAACTGCCCAAGAACACCGTTGGCGAGAGCTGCCCTGCAAGGTGTCGGGATGTACCAAACAACAGCGTAGTAGATGTTACTCACGATCTGTTGAACCCGTCTGGCGCAATGTAATCATTCGTGATGTGAAGCTGGCTCACAGGACCAAGGGCAGCGTTCGAGACGGAGAATAGCGAAAGCGCAAAGATAGAGAGAAACAACATCCTCACTGGTCCGAGAAAGGATCAGAGAAATTCAGAACTGATGTACTGAGGAATGGCCGCCCCAATACCTTATATACCTTTTAGAACAACATAAATCGGCTTGCCAGAAACCAGGTGCTGTGTCAGTGGAAAGTGTCTCGATCTCTCGCTGCCCGCATGGTGCATTCATGAAATTGTGCGGACAGTCTTCGCCGTTCATCACCGGCAGGTACACCTAGTCAAGCGCCACTGGGCAATGCGCGGACGAGAAGTATCAATCCTTATTATCGCGGATCTCGTTCAAGCGCTTGCCACACGGCAGGGACGTTCATTAAATGATACGGATAGCCTTCGCCGTGCACTGGAAGGAAGACATGTGGAGTTAGCACGGAGTACGATCGGATCACTTTCAAGACTGCTGACCAGGCTATATTTCACTTTTGTATGCATGTCCAACAGAGAGCGGTGCATACCTGCCGACGACATGACGCGTCCCGCCGTGACACTTCAAACGACCTAGCATGTACGAAAAAAGAAAGACTAGCGATTGTGACCGATCATATCAAACTACCTTGGAAACCCGTGAAACCATGGTTTCAACTTTCAACCATGCCTCAAGGAAAGTCGACGAGCAGATCAAGCAAGATGTGCAGCGCACCATCTGCATGAGGGCGAGTAGTCTCGGTACACGAACCCGTGAACATTGCCCTTGTTCGCATTTCCTCGGAAGAACAATGGCGTGTCATGCACCACTTCGCCCTCCCTTTCCTAACGAGAGAGCTCAGAGAGCAGCGTGATGCCAACTCGAGATTCGAGAACAGATTTGAAACCACGAAGATACTGAATCTGATACTTTCCGGTTCAGATTAGCGGCTGCGGTTTCAGATACCATCGACGAGACTCGCTGGCGTAAAAGTCAGTCGACAGCAGGCAGGGAAATTCAGTCCGAAAGCCAGACGGTGCGCTCAGAGCTGGAGGAAGAATCAGGTCAAATTGCGAGTGCCTGCTCCCCAATGTTTCAAAGCTCACAAATACGTAACGAGAGCGAGGCGTCTTCCTCTATTCCGCAGCCCGCAGCAGGCAGGGCGTTGGGACTGCCCGCGGAATATAGGCAAGACACGTAAGCTCAATACTTCTCTTTTCCAAAAGCCTTGTCGCGGATAGAGTGTTTCTCCATGCTGGCGTGGTGTGGGGTCCTGTGGGCGGAGTTGGTCGACTTGAAGTTGCGCGTAGATCGCTTGCTTTGAGCTCTGGCGACGAGAGCTCAGATGGTCCACAAAAAGTTTGTTTTCGTACACACACGTCAGGTGAAAAAATTCCGAGCACATGCCGCGTCTGCAACGTCGAGGTGAGGATGGATTACTAGGTTCAGGAATCGCGCGTGCGTACCCTTCTTAGTCTTGCCGAAAATGTGAGGAAGGTCATCCAGGAAAAGCTGCACGAAGCATCGC
>JBBPLG010000171.1:0-37210 GCA_038089695.1 Xanthoconium separans | reverse complement strand
TGTTGTGGTGGTGGTGGTGGTGGGGACACCACCGCGGCTATGTCGTCGTCTCTGTCAATGACGCGTCGCCGCGGTGGTGGTGGTGCGTTGGCAACGATGACATGGTGGTGGTGCCATTGTGGCTACGCCGTCGCCGTCGTTCTGGTGGAGGTGGTACTGGCATGAAGGGTGGGGTGCATGCGTCCGCGCCGTCGACGTGACGGTGGTGGTGGTGGGTTGGCGATGACGACGTGGTCGTGGTCGTAAGGACGCCGTTGCGACTGTGTCGTCATCATCCTCGCCATAGTGTCACGACATTAGTGATGACGAGGTGGTGGTGGAGGTACATACCAGTCGCAGTGATGGGGACGCCGTTGCAGCGTCGTCGTCGATGAATCGATGACTGGTGGTGGGTGGTGGTCCATTGTAGCCGATGTCACGGCGGTGGGGGCATTTCTTTCTGATGACACCGTCTCACGACTCGGACGACGCGGTGGCGGTGGAGATGGTGGTAGCAACGTGGGAACGGGAACGGCTTTACCCACAGGTCCACTCGCCGATGACAAACACTGACGTGATGACGACGACACAACCTCTGCCTGCGAAATCGATGATGCCGCCGCACCCACACGCTCACTCTTGCCCTGGTCTCCCGACGACAATGCCGCCACGCCCTCGTCTCGTGACAACAACGCCGCCACACCCTTCACCTTGCGTCTTGCGACGACAACGACATTGTCCTCACCCAATGGTCCCGCCATGCCCCCACACTCACACTTCTCACCTTCTCCTCCCCGCACCACCTCGTCTGAGACGAGGGTCGTCGTCGTTGCTGTTGTGAGATGACCCATCTCATGACGGCGACGACGACGTGCTCTCACTCTCTCCCTCCCCTTCATCTTACGACGGCGATACCCCCTCCCCCTCGCCTCATCTCGCGGCATGACGACGCGCTCTGGCGCTCTCCCACCCCTTTGTCTTGTGACGGCGATGCGCCTTCGCCTCACCCTCATCACCACCATGAGATGACGACGTGCTCTCGCTCTCCCTCTCGTCTCACGACGACAACAACGCCGATGGCACTGCGTCCTTGCTGTCACTTCTCCCCTTTGCCCCACCCTCATCTCACGACGACGATGACAATGACGACACGCTCTCCCCTCCCTTTGTCTCATGACCACCATGCACCAACGCCACGCTCACCCTCTCCTACTCTCTCATCTCGCAGTGACCACCATGCGCCAATGCCACGCTCGCCCTCCCCCACTCTCTCATCTTGCAGTAACCACAACACTAATGGTGTCATGTCCTCTCGCCCATCGCCCTCGCTCTCGCCCTCGTCTCATGATTACAACGAGGACACCACGCTATCACCTTACCCTTGGCCTCGTTCTCTCTCCCAGGTATCAGTATCGCTACGGGTCACGAAATCATGACCCGTACCCGTACCCACAATCCGCCACGGGTACCTGATACCCGTGCACTTGCCTAAACACACGCGGGACATACTAGTTGCTGTGTTGGTCATGGAGGCACAGGTGGATGGGTATAATCATGGACATCTTTTTACTTCTAGCTACTTTCACAATACATTTTTCATGCGTGTGCTCATGCTCGTGCATGCGCCATCGTTTTGCGTGCGCGCCTCTTGTGTCTGACTCACTGTGCGCGTGCGGCTCCCCTTCAAGTTATTTGCGCGCGCTGAGTCCCTCGGGCCAAATGTGTGCGCGCTGACCCTCACGGTGTGCGCGAATTTTTTGTGCACTTTGACACCCATAATTTTGACCCTCATACCATACCGCATCTATCAAGCCGCGCACCTACTCGCTTGAACGAAGCTTTGGCATCCCTCAGAACGATATATTGCCTTTCTCATTCGTCCAGGGATGCGATCGGTGTACTTTGAAGTGACATTCGCTCACGCATTGACCACTTTCTTGAAGATACAAATGAGATCGCGTTCAACTGATGCTCTAGTGAGTTTGTATCTCGTACTACCATACAGTGTTGGCAGGAAACGGATATAAATACAACAGCAGACAATATCTGACTCGATTCATTACATATATTTCCCTTCGTCCATGTCGTCCCAGGGCCAGTGCACTATGATCTCCGCCCGTTCCTCCTCCGACGTGGCCTCCGTCAACGCCTCCTCCTTCATCCGCTTGCAGAGTGCCACGGCCTCCTCGTAGTCTTGGGTGGGCACCCAGCCCTCCGGCCCGAGACCGAGCATGTTCTGCCACACCTCGAAAGTCTTGTCTGCTTTTCTCTGTACTTCATTCAGCGCCATCGTCTCGCGTACATCCTCGGCGTCGAACACAACTGGACACGGCGCGCCTCCCCTCGTAAGCGTCTCCCACCTCTCCGTTGCTCCTATGAGCGCAACCTTCAGCTCGAGAGTCTCGCCCTCCCACGGGTTACTGGCGTAGTGGAAGAGGCGGCTGCGGAGCACGCACATGGGGTCCGTCAAAGCATCGTAATGGGGCTTGTTGTACTCCTCCGTGTTCGTGACGTAGTGGTAATGGACAAGGCGGCGACGGTAGACGTCCTTCGCTGCGGTTTCTTCTAACTTGTCGAAATTCTCCGGTAGCGAAGGTGGCGTCATAGACTGCGAAACAGGATCATTGTGGTTCTGGAGGCGTTGGGGTACGCCGGCAAGGAGAAACCGGGGCAGGATGGAGGCGTGTTGCCAGTCGAGCAGGCTGACGATTTGCCAGTCAGAATCGGATGACCTCCGAACGATGATATTGCTCTGCTGGAGGTCTGGATGGCGGATGCAGAAACGACCGAGGGCGGGGTCCCTAGGAACGAGTGATGATGCGATGAGGAGATAACGCTTCAAGTTCTCGATGTGGGCCGACGGCGACTGCTCCTGGTACTGGTAACCATCCCTCCTCTCGCGGCGGAACGGTAAGAGCGGTTCACCAAACTGCTCGAGATAAGCCAGTTCCTTGCGGGCTGCTGCTACCAGCGCTGCTTCGGCGCTTTCGTCTATAGTAATCGGTTGGTTCAAGAGCGTAATGAAAAAAATGCAGAAAGCGGCATACACGGTCCCCGGTGTACGTCAGGTTGTGATCTCCTGCCATACCACATAGGCAGTCTCGTATCTGGACCAACGCAGAAACGCTCGTCCTTGAGCGGGATGGCCGCTCTCCCAGCCACCTTCACCAGGTCGTGGGCGTAGTAGAGGCTTCCGCCAGCGGGGAAAGAAATTGACATCATTTGAGACTCGAGTTGAGCAAGTTGACGCAAGGTTGAAACGATATCCGATTCCCCCAGCTCCAGCCATACATCGCTGAGTTTCGTACCTCTGATAAATTCCATAAATATGTACGCGGTCTTTGCCGCGTTGTCCGACGCAGGCGAGTATCCGTATACCTGGGGAACAGGCAGTCCAGAGGAACGGAGGAACTCCATCGTGGCTACTTCGCTGGCTACGGCATAGTACTTGGGTACCGTAGCCGGGTACGGAATACGAGCGACCATCTGGAAGTTGTCACGCAAGGTGATGAGGAAGGTACGGTTGAATCCGCCCTCGGCGAGCTTTGACAGGTTGACGACGTCAGCAGGACTTTGACCAACGGACTGCGCTGCAAGTCGACGTAGCCCCTCGACGTCGAATACGAGCCTCCGCTCTGTGTGGCGAAGAGCATTGTTATATCTGAACAAGTTGGATTATGCCATAGAACAACATGTATGAGACTTACACCCAGCGCCCTGACGTGTAGTCGAAAAGGTCATTGTGAGAATTTCCCATGATAGAGAAGGCGCGACATGGCACCAAACGTGTCGTGGTAGAGATGGAGCTCGTGAAGGAAGAGCGCAGTGAGACTGGAGCTAGAGAGAGGGACCGCGCAGCCTGTTTCACGCTACGGTAGGAGTGCCACGGGTGGAACACGGTGACAGATTGAGAAGACTGTTGTTTGGCAAAGGCTTTAGAACCAAACAACCATTTTTGCGATTACTACTTGCCCACACGCAAGTCCCTCAGGCTGGTCCGACGCTGCTCGTTTCCACATTCTCGCTGTACGATGGACACTCTACCTGAAAAACCTCCGAGCTCTCATGTTGGCCGTAGTCGTGACAAGGATCGGACAAAAAACAGAGACAAGAGCCACCGTCGATCCCGACACGGTGATCGAAACGGAGACAAAGTCAGAGACAGGGACGGGGACAGGGACCGAGAAAGAGACAGAGACAGAGATCGCAACCACAACCGCCGCCACCGCCGACGCTCCGCATCCCCCACACAACCCACCCGTGAGAAACGGCGCTCGTCTGGCATGCGTCACAAGGGTAAAGGGCCCACACGCAGCAAAGACCCAGGACCGAGCGGGGTGGAGGTCAAATCGGCAGATATTGGAGACGATTTTATTCCGTTTGCGGTGAGCGAGGAAGATGGCAAACAGGAAAAACCTCCGTCTGAAAGGGCACGTCAAAAAGAAAAGGCAGCGGAACGCGAGTGGGACGTAGGAAAATCACCTAGGAGGGACGATGAGGGTGGCCGCAGGACGAAACGGAAGCACGACGCCGCCTTTGATGACGAAGATGAGCGTGCCTATCGACGAAGACCACGACTCGAGCCATATGACACGGTCAGGAAGACACCTTGGGCGTCTCAGGTCGACTGGGACAGCTGTCACAACGTTGCAGAGATGTAGGTGTTTTCAGGCGGCTGATGTGATATTTCAGCTCATTCATCCAATACGTCTAGGTTGCATCGCGAAGTGGAGGCTTTCGTCAACTATATGTCGCCTACGCCTATTGAAGATGAAATTCGCGGGCTCGTGATCCAACTCGTCTCAAAAGCGATTACAACAGCCTTTCCAGATGCACGGATATTGCCATTCGGAAGCTACGAAACAAAACTTTATTTACCCAGTGGGTGTGTCCGCAACTTCGTAAAGGATGGACTCGTAGCCTGACTGTAACAGGGACATCGACTTGGTTATAGACTCGGTATCTATGGCACGGAGCAACAAAGTAAACGTATTGCACGCGATCGCAAGTACCCTCAAACGCGCAAATATTACATCGAAAGTCACCATCATCTCGAGGGCAAAAGTACCCATAGTCAAGTTTATTACGAACTTTGGGCGTCTCAACGTGGATATCAGCGTCAACCAAGGCAACGGTATCAAAGCAGGCAAGATTGTCAATGGCTTCCTGCGCGATATGCGGAGTTGTGGTTTCGCGTTACGTTGTCTGATCGTCATCGCAAAGGCGTTTTTGAATCAGCGGGGAATGAACGAGGTGTATACTGGTGGCATAGGGAGCTACAGCATCGTCTGCATGGCCATCAGTTTTCTCCAGATGCATCCCAAAATCCGGAGAGGAGAAATCCAGCCGGAGAAGAATCTCGGGGTATTGGTCATGGAGTTCTTCGAACTCTATGGTTGTTATTTCAACTACGAAGAAGTTGGGATATCCATCAGGAACGGGGGATCATACTTTAGCAAGAGGCAGAGGGGATGGTATGATTCATCGAGGGCTTTGCTTCTTTCGATCGAAGACCCTACGGATATTGGTATGTGGGGTACACGTGGTCGACGACTCTGATTGACATGATATTTAGCCAACGACATCTCAAAGGGTTCGTATGGGATCTACAAAGTCCGACAAACTCTCGCTGGTGCATTTGGTATCATGCGAGCGACGGCATTCTTAAGAGCAGGGATCCTGAGCTCGCGTCGGCAGGGCCAATCATATCGTCTGCGCTTGGTGACGAATCCAGAGGAAATGAGCATCTTGGCCAGTATGTTGGGCGTGACGCAAGAGGTGAGCATACCAACATCAATGACTTCGGGTCTTTAACCGCGTCCCAGACGATAAATAACCGACGTCTCGTCCAAGAGGTGTATGAAAAAAAGCAGCTGCATAAGCTTCTTCGTGTATCTCCACAAGCTTCGGTGCTAACTGCAGCCGTGCCCATTGACCGGGACGCGAAAGGAAAAGGTAAGTCGGATGATGTCGAAGAAGAGTGGGAGGGAGACATGCAGCTCGAGTCTGACGACGACGGCAAACACGAGGTCGAGGAGGAAGGAAATTCAGACGAAAGTGGAAGGTATGACATCCAGGAACGTCGCCCGGGGCGACCGGAGCTCACCACAGGGACGTGTCGATTTGATGCACTAACGACGTACACGAGTGACGAGGAGGATCTGTCGGAAGACGAATTGGAGGATCAGGCGTATGACACTGCGGGGTTGTATGACGACGAGCGAAAGCGGAGACGACAATCTTATTGGTTATCTAAAGGAATCGGACCGCAGGAGGGGGATAGCGAGGACGAGTTGGACGTTGTACCATGATACCAGCGACAGGTCGTAGCACACCGTGTCGCAATTTCCGTTGCCAACTCTCGTCCGAAACGTTTTCGTTGGTCAACTCTTTTTTTTTTCCTTGTATTAGTCGTGGGCCCTTCCTCGAAGGATCACGATCAAGGGCCGCTTACTTGCCCTTTCATTATTCTGGTCTAATTTGACACACCACCATTTCACAACTCAAACTACCCTGGCTGGTCATTTATTCCCGCTGGTCGCCTTGTAATTCCTCCATACCCTGTCGCATTCCATGTAGGTCTATTCGACATACTGAAACGACCACCTCCGACTGACGTTCGAATTAGGGCGACATCCAGAGGTCAAACACCCCCAATAAACCTCAAAGAACGCATAGCAGCGCTTCAACAACGCAATGTGTCGCCCAACACCCACCAGTCCGCACAGGCAGCCCATAGAGGACTCCCTAGTCCTGGCTCTGGTGGTCTCCGCGACAAAATCGCAAAGTTTGAGGAAAAGGGAGGGACGCCTGTCCCACGCGGGAGTTTTGCGATCGGCGCACCCCAGCTGGCAGAAAACGCACCACCCAAGAAGCGCGGGGAACTCTACGGCAATCGTGTGCCCGGTCTAGGCAAACCCAGCGGTCCGCCCGTTGGCAGTCGCCCGACCTCCCCCCTCCCTTCCACCGACGACTCACCCGCCCCGAGGAAGAGATGCATCTCAACCGGTACTACCCTGGCGAGTGCGCCATCTAGTTTTCCAACAGACGAACCCGTACCTGCGCTGCCAAACGGTCTGGCTACTGCCCGACGCAATTCGCTTGCGGTCAACTTTGGTTCTGCGAGACGGGAGATGAGTTCGAACGACGCAGAGGATAACGTGGGCGAGTCTGTAAATGCATCCTCCCCCTCGCTGGCTTCTCTCGTTCCCGAAAAACCACCCGACCCCCAGCCTTCCGTTCCGGAATCCGATGTCAAGGTGACGTCTTTGGAGGTGGAACAACCCGAACTAGACAGTTCGGAAGCACCCAATGTCACAGCGCCGCAGCCTTTGGAGCCATGCCCTGTCGTGGAAGAGCCATTGCCCGCAGATTCTGAAGACTCCAAGATCGACACCCTGGCAGAGGATGCACCACCACCCAAAATTTCTTCACCTCTCTACGACGCATCTCGGAATGTTTCGCAATCTCCCTCCACGAGGAAGAGCAGTAAAGATGGACTGTCTGAATACGAGTCTGCGCCGCAGTCAGCCATTTCTCAGCCATCTCCATCACTTCCTCAACCCCCTTCATCCATGTCCTCCCTGCCTGTTGATAGCCCTTCCTATACCCCCAAACGTACACCCACACCCTCGCGCTCACAGACCATCGTCACTCTTACAACCCCACCACCTGGGAAAGTGACGAAGCAGACCGCTCTTACCCCAAACAGTCCTGCTGGTATCCCTGCAACAAGCTCAACGGAGCCCGTTCCCTCCGTTCAGATACCCAACCCAACGACCGAATCTCAGCCACATAATAAATCTACTTTCAGGGCTGTCGTTCATCGCAAGGTCACCGAACAATCGGCTGCACCTCCGGCTTCCAGCCTCGCCCCGCCCCCAACTTCACAGCACAGCAGGCAGCGACGAGGTGTCAGTAACATCAATGTCATTGAAATGCCTCCTAGTCCAGGAATCGGTGATCTCGCCGTGCTCCTGGAAGATGCAGCAATGCTGGAGCTGAGGCTCACAGAGGGAGATGGCAAAGCGAAGGAACTATTCGACAAAACGCCCACCAGCGCGACTTTCCAACCAGATGTTCGGCATACGTCAGGTTCTACCCTCACCGAGCATACCTCCATGCCTTCCGTCGATAGCGGCGGTTCGCAGTCTATGCGATCCATCCCGTCGATCAGAGAACCCTTGATTGATGGTGAAATTCCCGAGGGTGAAGAAACGGATGGCAGAAGTCTCGCGTCTACCACGTTCTCGCAACGATCGCCTTCGCATCGCAAGTATTTAAACAACATCTATCGTCTGACAGGTCGACGGTCATCGAGCTATATGCCAGGTGCTTATCCACGGGATAGCATGTCGATGTCGTCCGAAGACTCTTCCCCCGTGACGACGCCGTCAGACAATGGGAAGCGGAAAGGATTTGGCATCGCTTGGCCAACTTCGTCTCCGAAGAAAGGCGGACCCAACGTCAGCCGTTCAAGTTCCTTTGCTGACAAGATCTTCAGGAGCCGAACAAGGTCCAACGCGAGCACGGCAGACCAAGGTATTTCTTTCATGATGCCTCGCATGTGCATGACTGATAACTTAGCCTACGTAGGGTCAGAACGAAATTCGATATATGGATCATCCCAACCAAGTCTTACGCTCACCTTCCCTTCCGAGTTGTCGCTCGAGACGCGGACAGATGGTGTGGATGCTAATGATATTCGTTCGACCTCGTGGATATCGCCCGGAGACTCGACCTCTGAGTTTTCTCCTGCATCTAGTCTTCTTGACAAGGACATCTTTGATGCGTTTCCCTCCGTCCCACAAACGCTACCTCCGGGTTTCCACCTAGATGCCGGACATGCCAACGTGGGACGCGCCAGTACACTCCCGGTCAACAGTCGAAAACAAGTCAAGGAACGACTCGCGATCACGTGAACGCGTTCTAGATTCCCAAACTTGTTTTTTTTTCCCTCTTTCTTTTCCTTGTCTCGTTGATTTCGGTGCTGTTCGATCCTTCAATATTGTTTGCTGGTAGCCCAGCTATCGTGGTCTACGACTCTACAACATCGCTCATTGGTTTTTCTCCTCTGTTTTCTCTGTCTATTTTCCCTCTTCTTCCTTTTATCCGTTTGCTTGCTACACACTAATACTGTTGCACCGCGCATGGTTTGACTACTCAATCTACTGAATACATATGGCATCACTTTGGGTGAGAAATGTATAAAGCGTTGTACGTTTCTCTTCGGTCCAGCCTCCGGTTTGAAACGTAAATACTTAGGCGATTACGTTTTTCTCTTTCGCGAGATTCTTCAGCGAAACCTTGACGTTATAGGTACTATCAGCGATCAGATCAGTGCAGGAAAATCAGTCCTTGTACGCCTTCTGACCTCACGCAGGTCTTCAGGACGGCTCCCATGTCGATTCCAAGTGATCCACTTTCTAGAGGCGCGTGTGAGGCGCAACAAGTTGATCGGACCGACGACATCGTGCGGAGTTTCAACACTGAGGAACGCACAGCCATATTTGTTGCCGATAACCTGTACCGACACGAGAGTAAAAGCGTACTTGGATCACTGGGCTTGATCAGTTCACGATATCAGAAATTGAGACCGGTTTGTTGTTTGAACGTTTGTCGCATCAAGTGATCAGAAAAGTGAAACGTTTGTTCTTCGTCGCCATTTGCTTCACCCAGCAGTTTCAGATGCATAATCGGTAGCGGCGAAGTCGTCTAGAAACAGCATGTTCTGGTATGAACAGCGGGACGACCTTGCTGATCCGATGGTCATATCGCCATGTTGATGAGGACGCGATACGGTCCCACACCACCGATATCATTCTGAAGAGCTGTACCTTTTTATAAATCACGCAATAGGCTGTAAGCTATAAAGTCATACCTACGCCACGCCACCACAAAACCATCTACGATAGGATCGTCCTCGGTCAAGTTTGCTATCGTCTGTTCCCCGTCGTTCGCTTGCTTTTATGGACGTCTAGATCGCTGATGTGCCCGAGCTTCCTCTCTATCGTCTTATCATTATTGGGTAGTATGCCGGTGAGCTATCAGAGATACGGGTATTCTCAGGCTCACCGTATCCGGGATGTATTAGTCTGCTTCGCGGATGTATCCTTGATATTCAATCCACAGCTTCCGAGTGTTGGCATCATTGGGGTGATGGCGACGCGGCGAGGTTCATGTACGGGATATTCCTTTGGGAGAGCACTGGAACTGGGGTCAGACACATAGGATCCTTGCCTAGTGCGTTCCTCGGCACAGCAAGTGCATCGTATACCCATCCTGGATAACAATTGAGATTCATTTCCGAACGACGATAACGCTGCGGCCCGCAGCGATGTTGGTCAATACGTCCCGACAATCTGGTGATCAACGACATTGGCTCGTTGACGTGTTTGGAGTTGGTCATCAGCATGACAGAGTGCGTCGACGTCGCTCGTTCTCTACGAGTCAGAGACACTGCCTTTGCAGCCGGGAACTACCGGTGCTGTACGCTCAGGGGGGTTTCGGCGCATTCGACGCCGGCTTCGGTGGCGGAGAGACTGCGTAAATGGCAGCTGGCGTCGATCGCCATCTTACGCTCGTAGGCGCTCTGGCTTGATGGGGGAACAAAGAGGGTACTTGCCTAAACGGTCCAGCTCCCAGAGTGGAGACCGCTTTTTGTTGTTTTTCCTGTATGGATGGTGTGAATGTGTGATGTCCTTCCTACCTTGGTTCCTGGCCAGTGACGCACATACATGGCATCGTCTGGGCGCAGTGTGTTGATCTGATGGTATATGACACCGCCATCGTGCCACTAATACAATTCTCGTTCCCACTGGAGGGAGCTGGATGGGACGACGGCCCAAGTACAGGCCAGAGTGGTGTGTTTAGATGTCCAAGGAGCTATTGACACGCTCCCATCAGGATGCGATCGAGCGTGTGCTGGATCGGTATTTAATTTCAGCCAAGACTGGCTGTGAAGGGGGGGTATCTGAGCTATCTCTAGACCTCGCTGTGCACACGTTTACTAATCTCGTCGAGACCGCGATCCGAATGTGATCTGACCGGAAATAAGTCTATGAACGCTCAAATCAGGGCTGTAATCTCCTGCTCGCAACGCAATGGTACCGTGCCAGCTCGAATCTGTCGCATCTCGAATCTCGCACCTCCCTCGCGTCCTGGATCTCGTAACGACACGGCTTTTTTTTCCAAACTCTGACTCCTCACAACGCTTTATAAAGCCTGTGCTGTTTCTCATCTCTTTTTTCTTCCTTTTTTTCTGGTTCTTCGACGTCGTTCTCTCTTCTTCTGCGTGGCCAACGCCTGCAGCATCCTCATGACAGAGTATAATACCTCGCCTGAAGCTATCGAAACCTTTAGAAGCTCCAAGGAGCGTACTGCACGTTGGGTGCACTCCCATACGCCATTTCACGGCCAGTTTCACTCCCCCGACAGCCCACCCTCCGTCGTAGGAGAGCTAGACGAACGCGACTCAGACCTGGACAGCTCCAGCTCCCTCCCTCCCAAGATGGTCCTCAAATACGGTGACGGCCGCGGTGACATACCCATCTCCCACTGGCACTACGACAATGGACGTGACCCCCGTCGCGGTCCTGCCCCTCGCCCCCGTCCCCACACTACTTACCGCTCTCACGACCGCGCAAGGTCCGCCGCGGATGCGTATCCCCCTCCCCGCGCGCGGTATCATGACCATGCGGCGCAGCTTCACCATCATCCCCGGCATGGTCTCCCGAGGGCCTATGAGGACGATTTCTCCACACCTCCTGAAGAGATCCACATCCTCCCTTCTGACCCAAACGCGCAACCTTTTCGCCCTACAGGGACATACCGTCCACGTCGGTCGTCAGAGCCTCATCGTCGTCAGCTGTCACAGCCTGTAGTCCTGGATGATGAGCCAGAGGTGATCAAGCCCCTCCCCCCTCGCTATCCTCCAAACCACGCCGAAGGTCCCCCACCCATCATGTACTCTCACTCGCAGCATATTCACGACCCATACGATCATCACCACCCCAGCCACTCACACTCACGTGGTAATCGTCCACCACCGTCGATCGTTTACGCCCCAGGGTCGCACCATGCGAATGATCATTACGCCCCGCCCACGATTGTGTATGCCCCGCATAAAGCTCCCGGAATGACTTACACCGTTTCTTCACCCACAGGGTCTGGCTTCCCCCAGTACCCTCGTATCACGGCGACTCCCTACAACCCCGTGCGCAGTAATCTCTCTTCTGTTTACGAAGAACCACGGTATGGACCTAGAGGTCCCATGCGTAGAGAGCACAGCATACCTCGTGCCCCATCTCCGCTGAGCGAGGTAGCCAGCGGAGAATCTGGAGGCACCTACTACATCCTTCCTACCCCCGGCCAGAAGGTCAAAGTTTTGGTACGTTTTCTGCGACGTTCCATCGCCGCTTTCTCAATGCCGGTACAGCCAACTGACGAGTCGGTGTATCTAGGTCGGAACCGAACCTTCTCTTTATACGGCAAGCTCCACCACTAAGTCAGCGTCAACGCCACTCTCACACTATTCGGGTGCGAGCAGCGGAGGTGGGCTAAAGAAACCGCTGTTTAGCCGGCTCATGAGTTTTGCCACGGATCTGCGGCCGTCGAGACATTTTCTCCAGCGCAGGCACTCGTTTGGCAACTCTTCCCGTGGTCGTTCCCGTGACCGCTGATCAATTTTTTTCTCTCCCTTTCTTATTTCCTTTTCGATACTCGCTTATGAATACGTGAAGAAATATGTTGTAGGTCAAAAACGTCACCGGACACTGACTCGTAATACCCTCCTATAGACTGTTTAAACGTTTGAGCATTTTGTATGGCAGCATCCTGTAGCTCTAATACGCACAACCACTCTCCTTTTTTCTCTTTTCTTCCTAGCTTCCTTTCCAGATACCGATTTCTCTTTTTGTGTCGCCTCGTTTCAGGATAACTTATGCGCCTTTTTCCAATTCCTTTCTCTTTCTGGTTCCAGCCTTATCGTACTTGGCCCTTTTCCTTCTCGTTTTGGCCCGCACACATGTAGTAGTAGCACCCATGTGATGATTCTCGTTGTACCAAGCTATTGATACGCTTATCGTCTTAGAACGCGGAATAGTATACTTGGAACTAGTTGCCAGCACACACATGCATGTGAACGGGATTCTTTGATGATCGATGTCGAACGAAGCACACACAAGTTCTTGATGCTGACTGCGGTGTGACAAAGCTTCTGACAAAAGGTGTGCGTGCCTTGTCACTGCCTCATCACCGTGGTGGCACACGGGGGTGGTCTGGAAATGGGGGCTGTAGACCATGCGCTCGAGGGAAGCACCATCGCCCGATTCCTCGAGGCTCGATCGAAATAAACCGTTTTTTGGATTTGAATTAACGGCGACACGATTCGATTTGATAAACGCAGGCCCCCCCCCCCACACACACACCAAGAACGCAGATACATGCATCATACATACGCCCGGGCCGCGAACGTTCCAACCCTTGCCACCAGTGTGGGGGGAGGGGCGACGCGTGTCACACGTGCATGGGGAGGGGGAGGGGTTACACAGGTAGGGCCGCATACCGTGCACGCATGACGCAGTCGGTGACGTCGATGGGGACGTGATCGTGTTCCATGTCATGCGGTAGCCATGAATCGTGTATCATCACATCTTCGATCGGTTGTGAGGGAGGAGACTCCCCTGCGTTCGAAACGCGCGTTTTTGAGCTCGAGGTGGCGTTGTGCCAGCATTGGAACGCGTCGTACACTGATGGCAGGTATTGTCTGGACGTTCGACTTGGCGTAATCGCGTTTTTCTAGATGGCACGTGGACTTGTTGTAATGTTGACATGGTTGAATGAATGTTTCGAGTCCGGGAAAAAAAAAAGGTCCTCGGAGCGACCGGTCGCGATGACAACCAAGAGGTAGACGTAAAAAAGTATAACGCAAAACGCGTGGCTGCGGCGGATCCTTGGCGGGACCTCCAAGTTATCATATCGATCCGTGGTCACTACATAGTACTGGCACAACATCAAGATAAGCATGACCTGTGTAATACTTACGGTATATGCAGGCAGCTGCAGGACTCTTCAAGGCCGCGGCCGAACTCGTTCCCGAGGCCGCTCTGATGGCGCATCGTCGCGTCGACAAGTCTCTCGTGCCTTTCCGGCGGGAGCGGTTTTTTTTTTTCATTACCAATAAAATAAAATGAAAAAAGTCCATTATTCAGATCAAGATGCACTTGTTCAACATTTTTTCTCGGACGCGACCTTGTCGGAGCGGCGAGGTTTAGCGACCAAGCGAGAGCGCTGCCGATTTGTTGATGCCAGCGTTGCTTGGGGCGCGTTGGCGTACAGGTTCCCAGTGGCAAGCATCAACATCATCATGATATTACTCCTGGACCAATTTTCCTCTCGCTTTATTTTCTCTTGCGATAAAGACACACTTGCATCGAACACGACTCGGGCTGAGGGCAGGCAATGCACAGACTCGAGAATCCCCATCGATGAGTCGTTCTGAGAATCAAGGGCACGTCTGGAACTCACGAACCAGGGGGCGCGGGTTTTACTTATCGGTAGAGCCTGCACGTCTCTTGATGGCGATATCAGGGGTGCATGATGGCTGAATCGTGATACGGACACGGACAGCGAGGACTCGACACATCAAAGAGTACACGTACCGATCACAGAACATGGAGAAGAACAAGAAGACTCTCATCGATGCGTATATATAACAACAACAACAACAACAACAACAAAGACAACCTAGGAAGTGACAAAGGCCCGAATATGGTCACGTCCCCCGTCTCATCGCGGTCATCACTATCACGGCATCAACAACACATCTTGCTTATCAAGCTCGTCCGCGTCAACGACACATATCATCTGACCTTGATCTTTTTCATCGATGGCTCCGGGGACCGGGGGACCGAGGAGAGAAACGAAATCCTCGGCGGACGCGACCCCAGTTTGACGTACACAGCGGCACGGCTGTGATGTTGGCCCTCGAATCGAATTACCGTATGAATTATCAGTGTATCCATGCATCGATGCGTATTGGGACGAGTTCTGGGTCGTGGACGCACCTTTTTACCTTTTTGTATTTGGCTCCGTGCGCCGTATCGGACGGCGTCGGGTGTCACTTCAGGTTGCACTGAGACTCCTCCCATGCGCCATGGTCTAGCCCTCGAACGACTCTGCGCGACCCCATTGTTGAGGTAAAAGAGTGTGGAGACGCGGTCCCCTTGGCATCAGTGAACCAATCCAGGGATGGAATGAGCGCGCTTTTTGCGATTCAAGGTCCCGGTGGGGTTGAGTCCCTGTGATCATTTGGCTGTGGTGAACTGGTGCGTTCACGTGCGTCGTCGAAAAAAAAGGAGGGGTGAAAGAGGGTGAAATGAAGACGACAGACATATCCTATCACGTCTGCCGCATTAGCCGTGGAGAGCAACGGCGACAATCAAAGACTCGGATAGCCATCCGAGAGTCCAAAGATGATCGTATGAAATCGGGCCGGACGCTTGAGTCGAGCTCCGAGTCCCATCTGGGGACGCATCACCGGATATCTATGTAGGCCAAGGTCACTGTTGCCGTGCCTTCGTCAGACGTCGATGCCGTCGACCGAAGATAAAGATAGGGTTCGCACATTTGACCAGGGAGTTCATTTTTGGGCAAGGTTAGGGGGGCCTTGCTTGCTCAGCACCGTATCACCATCATCACATTGTCAACCTCTTCGCGCTCTTCTTGTCATGCCATCCGTGTTCGCAAGTCGTGACCGGGTTGACCCCAGATGCCCCAAGACGAACCAAGTCGACCAGGGATAGATCCGGCATCGACCGTGATCGATGCGCAGTTCTTCTTCCTTCTCATCAGGACGGCCCAAGTCGACCACATGTGGACATATGGCCATCGTAGATATGAATCCGAACATCGTCATCGAGCCCAAAAACGAACCCAAGACAACAAAAAAAAAGCGACAATCGGCTGCGGAATGCTGACGAATAAGGTTCGATATATCTTGATGAATCGGCGCAGTGATTCGGGCATGTGAGATGGGCGCTTGGGTTGAAAAAAAAAAACGAGAGTGCGGCCGCCTGGACAAATGGCGTGGCGTGCCTGCATTTGAAAAGTAATTCTGAATTTCTGATGGCAGTGAGCGACCACGTGAGCGGGCATGGTTTCATTAAGAGTAGCACAGAGGTGTTTTTGACCGGCGATGTGGCTTTAGAGGGGACAAAATGACAACATACCAATTTGACTGGGATCAAGTGTTGCATCATCCGTTAATCAGTTCAACATGAACATTGTAGACGCTGTGGAAACCGGTGAAATAAGGGAGCAGTTTACGACAATCATTAATTGGAGATTGAGGGTGCATTTTTTTTTGAGACGGCGATGAGCGATACAGTCCAGACCATGTACAGCAAGCGGGGTGCTGTTTAGTTTGTAACCAGCGCGATGAACAAGCGATGTCAGCTTGCGAAAAAAGAATTCAGAACCATCCAGACACACTGGTTACATTGGTAGTAGACGGCCGAAAGCAGAAGAAAGGAGTTGACGCATGGGGAAAACACTGACCAGAGGATAATTAAAGTTCAATAATTGGATATGAAGGGGCTTGCAATGCAGCACTATGTCGGCAGAACTAGAGGCAGCACGAAATGGCATGTCGACGAAGGAAAACGGACCAAGTCTGATCGGGGGGGGGTACTGGTCGAGGTGATGGGACATCAAACTAAAGCTTGTCAGCAAGTAAGAAACACGGGACGAGAGATAGAAGAAGGGAAGACCGACGAAACGAGTACTCCTGTATGTCCACGTAATACGAGCGTGGTTCACGCTGGGAATGAGGGGGAACAAAGATAGCATATGCATGCTGTGCCTGCACACAGTATAGGAAATGGCACGAAAATGGCACATCGATAATCTTTCCTTCGCAGGCACGCTAACGACGTTGTGCATCCCATGAGCACGAGACGGCGATGCCTAGAGGCAGGACTGGAAGCTGATGCACATGCTGGTGCTTCTGCCCACTCAGAGGCCACTCATCTCGCTAATTTTTCTTGTACTGCTTGAACATTGCCGCGAACGTTGGTCATGCAGTAGCACTGAGGAGAAAAATTCCTCGGAGATGGAGGATGAAGTATTTCGGCCTACAAATCCGACAGACGTTGAGTGGGATGCTGTCGAGCGAATGGGGATAAATGTACACGGGACTCGTGTCGTATTACGGAGGAGGGGGATAGCGCGACGAAACCATGTCTACCGTCGAGTTGGATGTGCATGCACTGGCGCAAAAGTGTGGATGAACGGGAGCAAAACGCAGCAGGAACGTATGATAATAGGGGACCTGATTTCATATCTAGCAATGCATCGTTGCATTACATGCGATGGCAGAGAGCAAACCTCGAACTTTGAGCGGTATTTTTAGTGGGAAATAGAGTGGACTAACCGATGATCATGTGGGTATTGAACGCGACGCGTACGGCACACTCAACGCGTTTGTTGACTGAAACTCTCAAGAATGGATGCCAGGCAGTGCTGCATTGCATGTCAAGGGTGGTTCAAGGTGTGGTACAAGATAAAATAAGACCAGGATGAATCTGATAGCTAGGTTTTATGGGGTTTAGCGGTGGGTGATCGCGCCAGTCCATTGAAGGGAGCGACGAGGACGGTGTAGTGTTACGTAATCGGAGTTTGTCACACGAGGGCGGCGTGACAGGCGGGGCAGTAGAGCAGAGCCCAACTAGTAGCCCATGGCGAGCACGGACCAGGGATTGGCTGAACTTATCCTGCCAGCGCGCGATGCAGCGAAGAAGGCGTCGGAGAGTTTTGCAGAGCAGCTGACGGACTCAGCAGGTCGCTCGGATGCTGACTCGCCGTCGCCAACGAACCCGTTTCGCGAGCCTACTCAACGCACAAAAGCTGTCAAGTACCGCTACACCGCGACCGGAAAGCACCTCTCTTCCCCGCTCAAAGGCAGCTCTTCATCTCCGGACAGAAAACCTAACAAGCCAAAAAAGTCAAAGCTGACCTCACTCACACCCGCACCATCATCACATGCTGCTGGCAAAGGCAAGGCCCCGGCAGTGGCAACTACCCCCCGTAAGCGCAAGGCCTCTAACCCGTCCCTACGCAAGGAGGACATGCTCAATGCCATGTTCTTATCATCCCCGTCTCCCTTGTCCAGTCCACCCTCTTCCCCGATATTGTCCACCAAGGATCTCCCACCACCATTCCACACCATTCCCGCAGAGCAGCCCGTTCCAGGCCCACCAAAGCAACTCTCTGTCTCAAAGACCTTCTCTCTCCAATCCTTGCAGCCCACAAAGTCGGATTTGAGCGTCTTCTCGCAGCCCCTGTCCACCAAGCGGAAGCAAAAGAAGGGCAAGACAAATGCACAGAAAAATGCTGACGCCTGGGATATTGGAAATTCTGTCTGGGTGCTCGTCAACCAATCTGGTGTACCTGTCGGGAACACCGTCACGCACCCTCAGACCTCTGATCCCCTCATGTGGTGGCCCGCCCGAGTGAGTTGCCGCACCGACGACTTTTGTGGATATTATATGTGCATTATTCCAGGTGGTCCAGAGACAGCCTCTTCGCGTGACAATGTTTGGAGAGTCTCTATCCTCGTCCTCGGCTTCCAGAGGCCTGTGTACGATCTTTTCCCCTTCATCCTCTAACATCCAGTCCATTAATGATGATAGTGGCGCTAAGCGATTCTCGCGTGCCACATTTCGTCTCACTTCCGTGTCTGTAGCCGACGATGCCGGACCCCCAATCAAGAAGCCACGTCTTGACGATAATGACGAGGGTGAATCTACGGAAGCGAGGTGGGAATCTGCTGTACAGAGTATGGACAAGGCGTCTACGCTCGAGAAAGAAGGCCTTCCTGCACTTTTGTCTTCGTACGCCACCGCGGGAGGCACTTTCTACGACTCTCTCGACGACTCTGACCCAGACGCGTCCGACCTCAGACGGCCTTTATCCAAGTCTACAAGCTCGGCTTCGAAAAAACCAAAGCCAATAGGGTCGACAAGAAAACTAAAGGCGCAGCGGTCAAGGATCCTGAAGGACGAGAATGGGACCACACCGCTCCGATATTCCCCCTGTCCTCCAGATCCAACGCTCCAGATTCCCGGAGAGCTCATCTTCGCATTGGCTCCAAGAACAGGAGGTTCTTTCTGGCCCGCTCAGATTCTAGAGCATGTCCCGGATCGCAAGGAGAAATACAAGGTCAAATTTTTGGATGACGAAGAACACGTTATCACAAGGGATAGATTTTTCACCTCGGACGAGGAGGGATTCGTTCTGTGTACCTTGGGAGAGTGGGAAAGTGCTATCAAGATCACAGATGATGCCGAGTCTGGAGACGAGGGCGGATACGACGCCGATGCGAACGCACAAGATCAACACGAATCTGCTCTGCCACCACCGCCACCCGCAAAGGACTTCGAGGACCTTTCCCTTCGCCTACAGCTCGCGTATGTGAAACCCGTTTTGCGAGCGATTCTAAACAAGGAATATGTGCCAGCAAGAAAGAACCATGAGACGTTCATGAAGGGTGGGTCGGGGAGGGTCGCGCTGCTCAAGTCCGCGGGCGTGAGAGGGGGGCTGGACGCGCGTTTTGTGAAGGCCGTTCAAAAGACAATATGCAAGTGGGTACTTGGAGACACTGGGCTCAAACCCGAGAGATTGGACACGGGGGACATCCTGACTGGGGGTAGCGAGGTTACCCCCATCGTCGAAGCACCTTTTGCAGAACCCGCGCCAGAGGAGGCGTTGCCTGGTGGTTCGATGCAGGATGACAAGATGGAAGGTATCGAGGACACGACTGTTCCTGAATATTCACATACAGACAAGAGCGATGGGATAACGAACGGAACGCTGCCTCTGACTACGCTCTACAAGCAGGTCGACGTCGCTCAAGCATCCGAGATGGCTGTTGATGGGCATGAACAGGTAACGTCCGTCTGCCCTCTTGATCATTTCGACCGAACCATGAGCCGTAGAGTATGATGGCTTTACCTCCTCCCGCGCACGCTGTCGCACTCAGTCCTGTGATTAGGCCACCCAAGAGCCAATTGGATGTACGGCATATCGCAATCATCCATGAGATCTGACCCTGAGCATATGATAGCTTCTGGCCGAAGTCTCGCAAGCGGTTGCAACTGAACCATCGCTATTACCTTCTCACCCCGAACTCCCAAAATTGAAAGTTCATCTGTTGGAGAAACCAAGCAAGGTAAATTGATTGAATCGTTTGTTGGATATGTATTTGATATCCCGACCTAGGATACGTCTTCTCAGCCGAGCCCACTTACACCCATCCCAGAAGAAGACAGACCAGTACCCGCGCGAGAATGTGTTGTAGCGTGTGAGGAGTTTGACGCTCTGTCTGGTGTCGAGAAACTCGATGTGAGCACCTCGTTTGTGACTCTCTCGTACTCACTCACTGACTTGCGGCAGTATTGTCTCAACATCCTTCTCCCGGAATGCATCCAACAGCTCATCTTGTGGCGGTCTGGCGAACGTTCTTCTTCCGCGCTCCTGTCTCCCGAAGAGGAGCAGAGACTGCATGATGTGGCTGCTCGCAAAGCTGCGGAGACAGATTGGGTGGACGACGTGATGAGACTTCGGGCAGCACAAGCTAGGTTGCGGGGTATTGATTTAACGAAGAAGGCAGAGGCGGTCGAGATCGGTGGCCCAGGAACGAGGTCTCGGCCACGGCGAGCCACCATCTCGAGACCATGATACTGGTTGTTCGTTTGCTTCATCTTTCTTTATACAATACTTTTTTCCCTTTCGCCTTCCTAGTGGTATATAGTCTCCTTTGTACATACGCCAATTGTAATGACGAGTAGATCTACTAGACACTGCTTCTTGGAGAATGATTGGAAGTAGGCGGTGACAATTGACGTGGCAGTAATTGGCTTCAATGAACCGCTTCATATTCTTTTCACACCCAAACATATCCTCTGGACGAGCTTTGTCTCTATTCTTCCTGCGTCGTCGTACTGTATCATACTCGAAACGGGCTTTCGTTGAAAGCTCTACACGTTCATTTTTCCCCAGTAGATGATCGTCAATGCCACCACCGACGTCCAGTGATGCCTGGTTAACCGCCCGCCGATTCGGAATTGTTATTGACGCTGGATCGTCTGGCTCGCGACTTCAAATATACAGCTGGAAAGACCCACAAACCGTGCTAGAAGACTATGGAGATGCAGCTCGGAACGCGTTGCCAAAGGTAGAGAAGGGTGTGCAGATCGGAGAAGACTGGATCAAAAGGGTCGAACCCGGTGCGCCTCCTGCCCGCTTTTTGTGCGACGACTCTGGCTCACGTTCGTCGTCTTTTTTTTCTTTCTTTCTGGTCTAGGTCTATCTTCGTTTGGTGACAACCCAGAAGGGGTCGCTGCGTACTTGGAACCTCTCATTCGACATGCACGCGAACAAATTCCACCCTCTCTCGAGTCTGAAACGCCCCTGTTCCTCCTCGCGACGGCGGGCATGCGCCTCCTAGAGCCCCTTCAGCAGGCGCGGGTCCTGAATGCGGCGTGCATCTACCTCCGGACCGCCTCTGCCTTCCGCCTAGACCCCGAGTCTAAAGACGGGCCCTGTGGGTCGAGCGTACAAATCATCACCGGGGAGGAAGAGGGCCTCTTTGGCTGGATAGCCGTCAATTACCTCATGGACGGCTTCGTCGGGGGGCACAAGGACGAGCGGACGACGTACGGGTTCCTGGACATGGGCGGGGCGTCGACGCAGATTGCGTTCGAGCCGGCCGAGGAGGACGTGGCAGGGAACGAGGAAGCGCTGGTGGATGTGCGACTCCGGCTGTTGGGTGGAGCTGAGATCAACCACAAGGTGTTTGTGACGACGTGGTTGGGGTATGGGACCAACCAGGCGAGGGAGCGGTATGTCACTGAGGTGATCAGGAGTGCGGAGGTTCTGGAGACGCTCGACGACGGCTTGGACACGCGACGGATCGTCGACCCGTGTTTACCCAAGGACCTAACGCTCAAGGAGACGGTGCACTCGAACGGAAGCTCTGCGCATCATACATTGGTGGGGACGGGATCTTTTACTCAGTGTCTACAAAAGACGGCGCCGCTCCTCAACAAGGACGCACCCTGCCCGGATGTGCCGTGCTTGTTCGATGGCGTTCATGTCCCTCGGATCAACTTTGCGTCGTCGCATTTTATCGGCGTCTCGGAGTACTGGTATTCCTCGGAACACGTCTTTGGGCTCGGGGGTCCGTACGATTTCGTTCAATACGAACGCGCTGCAACGCAATTTTGCGCCCGAGGTTGGGATGGGATCGTCCAGCAACACGAAATGTCGAAAAAGACGGGTTTGCTCGGCGGGGACGGGGAGGTAATGCAGAACGGACGGGTCGTCGAGACGGGCAAATGGGGTGACAATGTCGAGATTCCGCGATTGCAGATGCAATGTTTCAAGGCGGCATGGGTCTCCAATGTGCTGCACGAAGGCATTGGGATCCCGCGTATCGTCGACCCTGGAGGTAACTCGACTACTCAAGGTGAAAAGGTGGCACTGCAAGCTGAGAAGAAGGGACTTGGGCGACCTGTGTTTCAGTCTGTGGATACTGTCGGTGACATTGCGATCAGTTGGACACTGGGGAAGATGGTGCTTGAAGCAAGCAAAGAAGTGAAACCCGCATCGAGTCATAGTCGACCGCTGGTGGACCCGGTTCAAGATATACCCTCCAATCTGCGAAATCCTCCCATCACGCCGATCCGGCCACCTTTTCTAGACTTGGATGCAATCGAGGAGACGCTCTCCCAGCATTTACCCCCTGTTTTGACGCGCGCGTCGCTCGGCTTTTCGCCTGTCATGCTTCTATTCTACTCTGTCGTGCTACTACTCTTTGGCTGCGTGGTTCTTCGGTTACGTCGACCGTTGAATGTGGTGCTACGACGACTGAGACGCACTTCACTCAAGCGCGGGGTCGACAACACCTACTTGATGGAAGAAGGCACTCTCTCCCAACCGACATCCTCGTCGATACTCCCACCCTCGCTCCTCCGACCACTCCGTCGCATCGTCTCCTCGTTGCATCTCTCGCGTCCACGTTCCCCATCGCTCGTGCCCACGCAGCCCGTCCGACCAGCTCTCCGACACGTCCACTCGTCGCCTGCCTCCCCGGTGGGTGCGTCGTTGTTGCAACCGCAGTACGAGCCCGCATACACGTATCCGCCGATTGGAACATCGACTGCGTCGCAGTACCACTCGCGTGCGTCGTCGCCAACGTTGGTGACTGTGCCTATACCGCTGTCGGAGGAAGGGGGGACGGTGCTGGCAGGTACATCGTCGCTGTCGTCACGCTCGAGGAACGCGTCGCAGATGAGCTTGACGACGTTGGTGCCGAGGCAGCTGCCGGGGATGCGTGGTACGGGCGGGGGGTTGCAAGTGCCGAACGGGTATCATCATGGGTGACCCTACCCTGGGTGAGTTGAGGGCAAGATTTGGCTTCTAACGGGACTTGTCATCTGATTGGATGGGGAACGTGGATATCATTTTTCTCCCTCGTCTTTTTCTTTATTGATTTGGTTGACATTATTACTTGCAATGATCAGACACTTTTCTTCTAAAAGCATGGTTCGTATATATGTATGCATATAGCTAGACGTGAACCTGTACGATGTAATGGCATGACTGTTTGATAAAGGATGTTTCTTCTGTGTCCAATTTGTCTGCAAATGATGCAAGAAAAACGGCCATCGCCATGTCACGCTAAGGTCTGGTCCATGCGAGCTCGAGCAATCATCAAGATCGTGATCGTGTGCGATTAGTTCCATCAAGGACTGGTCGCCGGTCATCGATCTGATACCGCACTCCGCGTGCGCCACCATCACCCCTACAAACTGACCGCATGCTAGCGATGGCAGAGGCGCTGAGTCGGTTATCACTTGTCAAGCCCACGACCATGATAAAGGCGCGATGCTGTGTGGTCGTCGCGTACGCCAAGATGAAACTTGTCTAGTCTGTGCCGTCAGCGGTAGACATCGTGACTAGGAAAGATAACTTGAGGGGTATTGGTGAGACTGTAGACGCGGAGGCTGACGCATCACAACGGATGATCAAAGTTAGGGTACTGATGCTCGACGGAATCGGGTCCAGATGAGTAGATCAAATGACCGTGTGTCCCGGAGAGCTGCTTACAACGGCTTAGAAGGCGGACTTTGGGCATGTCCGAAATGGCGATGAGAATTGACACTCACCTCCCGGGCTGCACTGCACCACGGAAGCTGAAACGACATTCTCATTCCTTAGGTACGCACCGGACTAGTCTAAAGGGCGATTTCAGGGCGAGTGCTGTATAAAGGTGTTGCGCCACAAATGATACCCGTTCACCTAGGCTCGCGAAAGGTCCCGAAACACGACCGAAGAGCCACGCTCTGCAGAGTCTGGATACCGAATTTGGCCTCGTTCCCCAACACTCCGAGGGTTCGGTTCGCGCTCCTTTCCTGGTGGTTGCTGAGCAGAAATTACCGTAATCAAATCATTCTGACCAGTACGAGAATGGAAAAAGCCCGAGTCCGGCCGTCGGGGAGGCCAAACGTTTGATCCCCGTGGAGGACAACCTAGCAAACGATCATAAATGGTGTTTTAGGGGCAGTATGTGGGGTAGAAAGTTGCGTCAATCCAATCAGGCTCCAAAATGACAGTCAAGTTCGCTGGATTGACAGTTGACCCTGAGGGGCCTTTCTATGTGCTCTGCGGCAGCAGTTGCGGCGGCGAGCGCAATCCGAGGGTCGGGTGTGGAGGTGGAGTCAGTCGCCAACTCACCGTGACATTCAGGTGTACGTGTGAGCAGTTCCTTGTCACAGGGGCTGTTTTTCGCGAAACCGAGGCGTTGATGGACCGCAGCAAGTTCGTATAACGGTTATGTCCTGAATGTTAAGCGAACATCTTCAATTCGCCGAGTCGATAGGCTCCTCGGATTCGGAGTTGTCACTGAAAGTTGAGACTGGTCCAAAACTCCGAGTACAGTACCTAGCATGATCGCAGTGGTATTGCTTGGCAGGTGCCAGGGCGAAAAGGTCACCGTGCCTTCAAATAATTTCCGAGTCGAGGAAGGGCCAGCTGTCAAGGAGGAGTTGTCGGGCCGAGCCACCCCGAGGAGAGCTTGATAACAGGTCATTCAAACTAGGTCATGATCAAAGGCATCGGCTTAGGTTTGTCGATATAAAAGGCCAAGAATTATACCAGGACAAGCCAGGTTTATCTGATTCTTGATGGAACAAAATAAAATGAATGAACTACCAGTGCAACTTTGGAACTAGCAAGGTTGAATTCGGTCTGGATTAAGTAAGCTTCCTGCATTTCACATTCTAGAAAATCGCGCGTCTGCTCCCGGAATATCCCGAACCACTCTAAAACCTTGACGTGTGTGTGCCAGCACTAACTGTCTGTTGTGCTCGGAAACAACGACCAAGGCTCAACACAGTTGAGAGAAGACGGCTGGGAATACTTTCGTGCGCTCGGCGGAGACATGTGAGCGGTTCACGACCTCGGACGAGGTGGACCACGTAGTGCGCAGCCCAGTAAGTGTGTACATTGTAAATCATGTGCTCATTGATCTCGACTTCGTAAACTAAGATGGGCTTATCACCTTCAGCACCAGCTGGCGGAAGTTGCATTGGGCGTAAAATATCACCAGGGCACTGCCAAGCGAAAGCTTGCTCGTGTACCGGCTCCACTGAACTTGCTGCCGAGCGGGAACAGATTATTTCGGAGAGGTCGGTTAAGTAAGTCAGTGCCTTAGTGCCGGGATGTCATCTGATATGGCAGCCCGTGGAGATGGCAAGACTATCGTCGCGACTCGCCGTAGTGATCTCCGGTCCTAACCCGCAGGATATTCCATCTATCACTTTTCGTTTGTTACGGGCCATCTCTCGGCAGTTCAAGCGGGGCACGTCACATCAACAGCGCACTGCTGAACACCCGAAATGATTACAGGTGTACACCGGGGACAAGTCAAGCTTCTGAACTGATGACTGTGAGACGAGGACCTGGATTGGGATTTCTTGAATCACGCACTCCACAAGGGCATATCATGTTTCGTCCGTTCTATTGAGACGAGGTATGTTGGCCGACTTGTGTAAACGATCACATGGTAAGTACCTGACCGATCCCGTAAACATGTGGTGGCGTCTCGGCCTCTGACACCCATTATCTATCCCCTTTAGCATGAGCTGGTATTGGTTTCGGCATAAAACCTCGCCAGGATTTCCCTACTGGGACCATCCATGTCGGCTGCCTACGCCCACAAAGAAGAACTTGCTGTCGAACAAAAGGGACCAGATGCTTCCTGCCTACACGATGGGGAACAAGCTCTCCCAAAAAACAGGCTATCCATCGTTAGCTTCGCTTTGGTATGTACCATGTTCCTTGCAGCGCTCGATCAGGTGAGTCGGCCTCTTCGTACATAGAGGTGTATCTGAGGTGGAGATGGACAGACTATCGTCTCGACTGCACTTCCCGACATCGTAGCTGATCTTCACGGAGGAAAGAATTACAGCTGGGTTGGAAGGTATGTCTTCTTCATCGGTGTGCATTGTTTCACTGACATTTGTTATACCAGCGCGTTCCTGCTCTCTGCTGGCGCGTTTGGTCCTCTATATGGGAAGCTATCCAACATTTTTGGTGAGATTCTTCGCTTCTGACATCGCAATACTTCTTACCTATGTTTAGGGCGAAAACCAATCCTTTATTCGTGTATAGTTATCTTCTTGGTAAGTTGCTGAATTGGAATATATACCCTTCGCTCATTTTCATGTCAGCTTGGGTCAGCGCTTTGCGGGGCTGCTCAAAACATGACTTGGTTGATTGTATGCAGAGCGGTGCAGGGGATCGGAGGTGGTGGTTTCATGCAACTCTCATTGATCATTATCTCGGACATTGTGCCGTTAAAAGAGTATGCATACAAGAACCACCAAAGTCCCATTTGTGGTTAGCTGACGTTATGTAGGCGAGGGCGTTATGGTGGATTACTTGGCACTACGTTTGCTATTGCGAGGTAGTTTCTCAGAGATTGGAGCTTCTCGCGTCTGCTAACATTGTTCTGGACAGTCTGCTTGGACCACTCCTTGGCGGCGTAAGGCTTTCCCCGAAATATATCCGTGAAAATATTGATTTAAATCGTTTAAGGCTCTAGCACAGCATGTTACTTGGAGATGGTGTTTCTTCATAAATTTGTACGTAGTCATCATAGAGGTAAAGCTTAACTCAGCATCTTCAATTTCTGATCCCAGGCCTATTGGCGGTGTTGCAATGATACTACTGTTTGTCTTCCTCAACGTTCAGCCACCTCCGGAACGCCCGCTCCGCGACCAGATCGTCGAACTCGATTTTATTGGACTTTTCAGTCTGGTTGCAGGAGTAACTTGCCTCCTAATAGGGCTTAGCTTTGGCCAGGAAAACTGTGGGTATGCCGTGTTGTCGTTAATGGATCACCACTCACCCATGCAAAGGGGCGGAACCGTGGACAATCGGTTCACTTACTGCGGGTGTGATCCTGCTTGTCATCGGCGGGGTGAATGAAGCGTTCACAAAATGTTCAGCTATTCTTCCACCCCGTTTATTCAAAGTGAGTTTCCAGCCCATAATTGGTATGGTATGATAAGATACTTTATAGACACGTACCACCGGCTGTCTTTTGGCAGCTGGATTCCTCTACGGTACCGTTTTCATTCCAACAGTATAGTGAGCCCGGAGAAATAACAGGAGCGAAATATTGCTAATTCTGATATCAGCTACCTTCCCTTATTTTATCAAGGTCTTCCCCTTTGATGTTATCTATGAACAGTATTGATTTGACGTTCTTTTAGTGCTCGGTTCTTCGGCTACCGTAGCTGGAATCAAGTATTTATCTTCCCCGCCTTCCGTGTTTAAAATAGATTGCTCATTACCTTTCTTAGATCACTTTCTTTCGTCCTCGGGTCATCCTGCATCTCTATCACTTCCGGCTTCATTGTCTCGAAGATGGGGCAAAACAGACCAGTAATCTGGTTCGGAAACACGTTGTTTACCTTAGGCACCGGTCTTATGATCACCCTCGACTACAATTCAAGCATGTATGTTTTTCCCTCCCCTGAGCCACTTTACAGTATTTAACGATTCAAAGTGCCGAACAAGAGTTGTTTCCTTTGGTGGCAGCATTTGGAGTAGGCTTTTTGTTCCATGTTCCCATAATAGCCCTTCAGGCAGCAATGCCTACAGAGGATATGGCTACGGCAACAAGCGCCTACATGTTCCTTCGGTAAGCACTCATATGATGCACTAGGCTTGATCGTAATGTCCGTTGCTTCCAGTTTGCTGGGTGCGCCGGTGGGACTTGCCGTGAACGAGGCAATCATTGCCAGTGTGCTTCCACGGGAACTCGCCACCATCCCCGACATTGCTGGCCTCGGACTTGGGATTAACATTACTTCACTCAACGACAGCATCAACAAAATTCACTTGATCACGGTGTGTTGCTATGTGTGTCCGTTGTCGGTCGCTAATGAAGTTCGATTTACCTAGGACGTCGCCCTTCGTGGTGCGGTACAACACGCATGGGCACGTTCGATTGCTGTGGTATGGATGGTAGCAACGGGGTTGACCGGGCTGGCTCTGCTTTTAACGCTGTTCTTACGAGAGTATTCGATGGATCGCAAGAGGGGCGACGTCCGAGTCGGAGATACCGGCACGCTCAAAAGCGAGAAGATGCTGGTGGAGCGTGTCGAGGTGTAAATTGATTGATCGGGATTTACGGATTTGCAGATATTCGGACTCGTGGGAGATCAGTATTATTTATTCAATTGGCGTGTATCATTATCTGTTACGAGTCTCTGTAACATACTATCCACATATAACTGTATATCACTCCAGGAGTATTGTTCGAAGACAAGAGACATGTCGCTCCCTGAGCCCAAGCTACATATTTTAGCGCAGGAAGCTGTTTGTCGTAGAACGAGTCCTTCAAGTAACGCGATATTTCTTTTCAGCATGCAAAATGCTGCAAGTCACAAGGCATCATTGAAAGGGGGGTAGACTATGCCATGGATGGAACCGCTTTCTGGACTTCTTGCTTTTTTGCCTCAGCCATCTGCAATAATCAGATTCATGCATCCACGCGGTCTCGGAACACACTGGCCATACTCAGGCTGGTGTTTCATGAAAGGCCAGACCACTGACAAACATCCGTGTCGCGGAGCACGCATTGTTTCGTCCGTCCCGATGTGGTTAGTAACGCACGTCGTCAACGATAAAAACGTCATAGAGAAACGATTGGAGACAGTTGCGACGGCGCCGGTACCGGGGCCACACCCACTACTGGAGAAATCAATACCGTTAGGACATCAGTGGCGTCTCGGAGTCAGAGTTGATCTGATCGCTAGTAGATGGATGATGTCCATAGTCTCGTTCTCGATGCTCCACTAGAGGCACGGCTGCAGTGCGTTTCCGATGATCGTTGGGCTGAGATTATTATTTTTTGTTCAGTACGAAACAAGATCGACTCTCAAGTGTCACTGAGAGCATCGCACGTGGACCACCATGAGAGCCATCCTGTCATCCTGCGGCATGGACTCGGATGCCAGCATGAGACGAGGTCTCACCGCTGTCCAGTTGCGATCAACCGAGAACCCATGGGGTGTTGATACAAAGTTGGCAACTTCGCCATCCAATATACAATATATCTGGAATTGGTAACATTTTTTCAAACGGCCGTGCATCGTGGTGACGTTTTTGACAGCGTGAGGAGGACCAGTAAAACTAGTTGGCAAGGCTGCACTCGGAGGTTGTTTGGTAAAGTGCGTTGCGCCGCCGAGGACTCCTTCGACTGTATGTAATCACGATCCAGTCTGCTTCTGTTCCCCATGTGCACCACGGACGGGTTGTATAGTTGTTGTGATGCTTCTAGATTCAAGTTGTTGAGAGGGGGAGATGGATGGTCCGTGGTAACTTACTATATGCGCCGTCATGATGATCATGCCTGCTATGCTATCCTCCGTCTCGCATGTATCGTGATCGCTGTCATGGTAGGTGATTGAGATCGTGCGAGCAAATAACGGGCAACCAAAGTGGTTGCCCGCACGTTCCCAGTTACGGAGGAGCAACGGAGAAACTCGCGAAGAGGAAATTGCTTATGTAAATAAACAAAGCACCGAGTTTGCCAGTGGATCTGACCCGAAATCAGCCTTGATCTAGGTCCACCAGGCAAGTACTTGAGACTGGACTTGTAACATGTCTACTGAACACCCGGAAACGGCGGAGACGGCTCCACACACTCTGAGGCCAAACGAATGGGGGTGGTTAACTTGTATACCTCCACAAAGCCATCGTCGGCCCCTCGGAGAGAGTTTTCGTTCTCAAGTTGTTTGGGATTTGGAATCTATGAGTCGGCGGAAACATATATTGAATAGGAAATGGCCACACACCGCCGTTGATGTGAGATGGATTCGGACACAATGACTGTGTAACACATCGGCCGGGTAAGTACGTAGCGGTTCGGGTAAACAAATACTCATGTTTTGACTTAGCAAAGGTAAACGTTGTTATCTATGATCGCCCCTTTACGGCCTGTAGGAGCTGGATTCCCATAAAATATCCCCGGGTTGTTTTGAGTGATACCTCATCAAGACTATGGCATCCACTTCAACTCACAATGATTTTGTTGCAAAGAAGGAGCCAGTTTCCTGCATGCGAGATGAGGAGCGGGCTCTCCCAAAGAACAGGCTAGGTATTGTTAGTTTCGCTTTGGTATGCACCATGTTCCTCGGAGTGCTCGACCAGGTGAGTCAGTGCTTTCGCCTTAGGATGGCGTCTGATGTTGACATGGCAAGACTATCGTCGCAACCGCGCTCCCTACCATCGTGGCCCATCTTCATGGAGGAAATAGCTACAGCTGGGTTGGAAGGCAAGTCTTCATCTGAGAGTTGAAGGATCGCTGCAATGACACCTATCGCATAGTGCATATTTGCTTTCGGCTGGTGCCTTTGGTCCGTTATACGGAAAACTATCCAATATGTTTGGTGAAAATTTTCATTCACGCTTCAAACGCGCGCAATATTTCTTACCTGTGAATAGGGCGGAAACCACTCCTTTATTCATGTATAATCATTTTCTTGGTACGCTTTCATATTTCTGCGTACCATTTGCTCATTCGCCATGTCAGCTCGGGTCGGCGCTTTGCGGGACTGCGCAAACCATGGCCTGGTTGATTGGATGCAGAGCACTCCAGGGAATCGGAGGTGGTGGTCTGACACAGCTCTCGTTGATAGTCATTTCGGATATCGTGCCATTGAAGGAGTACGCATAGACCCGGAAAGGTCCACTTATGATTTAGCTGATGATCCCATAGGCGAGGGCGTTATGGTGGATTACTTGGCGCTACGTATGGTATCGCGAGGTAGTCCTCTTACCCGATTTGAGCTTGGCGCCCGCTAATGTTGTTCTTGACAGTCTGGCTGGACCACTCCTTGGAGGGGTAAGCTGCAATAATTCTCAAAATGCCAACGAAAATAATATACAACATCGATCCAGATTCTAGCACAACACGCTAGTTGGAGATGGTGTTTTTTCGTCAACTTGTAGGTGCCTGTTATAACAAGATCTGGTTCAGCATTTCTGATCATTCTTACAGGCCGATCGGCGGTGTAGCGATGACACTGCTGTTTGTGTTCCTCAATGTTCACCCACCTCCAAAAAGGCCGCTTCGTGACCAGATCGCCGAACTTGACTTCATTGGACTCTTCAGTCTAGTTGCGGGGGTGGTATTCCTCCTCATAGGGTTTAATTTTGGCCAGGAAAATTGTGAGTATATACCCTATTCTGATCGAAATATCGACGGGCAATGGCTCATGCATCGAAAGGGGCAGAACCGTGGACAATTGGTCCCCTTGTTGTGGGAACTGCGCTACTCGTTGTGGGTGGGGTGAATGAAGCGTTCACGAAACGTTCGGCTATCCTTCCACCCCGTTTATTTAAAGTGAGTTTCCAGTGCAAGGTCGGATGGTATGATGACAGATTTTGAAGACACGTACTACCGGTTGTCTCCTAGCTGCTGCATTCCTCTACAGTGCAGTTTTCATCCCAGCAATATAGTGAGCCCCAAGGTCTTTCAATGGCGAAAAAGTCTTTCTGACTTTAACATTAGTTACCTTCCTTTGTTTTACCAAGGTATTTCCATTATTAAATGGCATCTGAGTATTTAACCCTGATATTCCTTCAGTACTTGGTAGTTCAGCTACTGGTGCAGGAATCAAGTACTTGTTTTCGTTGCTCTCAAACTTGGAAGATTGCTCATCCTCCCTGTTAGATCACTTTCCTTTATCCTTGGAGCTTCGTGTTCCTCCGTTATTTCTGGATTCATCGCATCGAAAATGGGGAAAAACCGGCCAGCGATCTGGTTCGGGAGTATGTTTTTCACCCTTGGCATTAGTCTCATGATCAGGCTGGACTACAATTCCAGCATGTACGTTTCTTTGATTATTCAGAGCATCGCCTCGCGATACTCAACAATTCAAAGTGCTGAGCAAGAGCTGTTTCCTTTGGTGGCGGCGCTCGGAGTAGGCTTTTTGTACCAGGTCCCGATAGTATCACTACAGGCAGCAATGCCCGCAGAGGATATGGCTACGGCGACAAGCGCCTACATGTTCCTTCGGTAAGCACTGTTCTTCTGCGTGCTTAGTCTGAGGAGACGACTGACATTATCAGGGTGCTGGGTTCCGCGGTAGGCCTTGCAGTCGATGAGGCGATCATCGCCAGCGTGCTTCCCCGGAAACTCGCCGCCATCCCCGACTTTGGCAGCCTTGGGCTTGGAAACAATATTACTTCCCTCAACGATAGTATCGACCAAATCCATTTGATTTCGGTATGTCACTACGTATTGGTCCGATCGTGGTCCGTGACTAATAGGGTCGGATCTCCTAGGATGTTACTCTTCGTGATGCAGTGCTGCACGCGTGGGCGCGTTCAATTGCGGTGGTATGGATGGTGGGAACGGGGTTGACCGGGCTGGCTCTCATTTCGACATTCTTCTTGCGGGAATACTCGATGGAGCGCAAACATGTTGACATCAAGAATACGGGCACGGGCAGATATGAGAAGAAGTTGGCGGAAGAAGCTTCCCATGTATAGACCACCGCATGGGCATTTGATCACACTCGTACTCTAGCATCCCTGACATGTGGAGGGGATTGTTGTTTATTGTACTAGTAGTTTGTATCCTTACCTCGGTTTTGTATTGCTAGACACAGCAGAACTACTCACAATCTTTCTTGTCACATCGCACGACCGAACTTCGTCGGCAGTTACCTTGTTTACGAATTTTAAAAGTAGTTTGCAAAGTAATTTGCAGCAGTTCAGTAGAAATGTCACAGTCGTGATATATACTACGTAAACAAGGTAACAAGTTGTGTGCTACCTTCAGCGGTCACCCGACTCCGATTAAATCGGATGATCCATGCTTCACAGTTATCGAGATTTTCTCTCAGGCTAGATGGAACAGCAAAGTTTCAGACTCAGTTACCAACGTGTCTGGTGCGCGTGGGTTTTGCTTCGGCCATTATACCCTGTTCCAGTGCCGGAATACTTCGAAACGGTTGTATCCACATTTTCGACACTCGTAGACTCCACGAGGTTAATTGCCATCGGGGCTCAACGGCGTTAAGGAATGTAACACCATGCAGGCCAAGTACTTTTTAATTTATACTATGATTCTTTATCCTTGGCAGGCATGTTCCCTTGCTACCTTGTTCCCTTGACAAGTACCAAGGTTCCAACAATGTGCTGGGCGAGGGTGAACTTGAACCCAGTATGCGTCACCTCGCTTCGGAGTGAACTAACAACCGGCACCTCGGAGTGGACAAGGCCAAAACACGTGCGGCGTCTCGGAATTGATCGATTCCTCGGGATTCATTCCAAGTCAATCAAACACTCGGCGTGAAGTGGGTGCTTTATGTTTGGCATTTCCTGCGAGAATTGATCGAAGCTGAACTCCCGGAAACAGCGGGGATCTTGGCAGTGCAAATGCACTTGCTTCGGCGAAGCATGCTCAGAACCCTCTGCATGCTGCGGAGAGCGGTGAGTCTGATTCGGACTTTCCGACAGACCCACGTGAATGTGTGTCACAAGACTTTTTCGTTTTGTCGCACGACGTGAATACTGACACGCAGATGGTAAGAGACGCAGCATACATGCGCCGACGAGGCGCCGTCTCACCGTAATCTTGTCGGAGAGCACTTTTGCTCGAGATCACCCTCACAGCATTGGGGGGTCCGCGGAAACTAAAACCGTGGAGAAGGTCAACACCACACGTGTGGTGATGGCGGACAAGATGCCCAAGTGCCCAACTCACATGGCTGCCAAGCCAAGATGATTGGCTGGTGCTAGCTGTGTTGGGCCATCGGAACGTGATGGTGGCAATTCAAGCCCCTTCGGACACTTCAGCCCCGAGAAGTTCCCAACTGAATGTTGATCAAAATTTCCGAGATGGCTAAAGGCCTCTGACCATGGAACCCGGATCTTCCAATCAACGGAAGCACAGTGAAAAGTTCAAGGAACCAGGCGGCTCCTGGAAGGAAAATGAAGAGCAGCCCTACCCCGAGAATAGGTTGGGCTTCGCTTGGGTATGTACCGTGTTCCTTGGCGTGACAGATATGGTGAGTCGTAATCTACGTGCTGTGGTTTGCGTCTGACGACCCAGATCATCCGGAATCCAGACCAATGCAGGGCCATCAATTGTGCAGAGACACGCGTTGTAAGACTTTCGCTGTCACCGCACTCCCGGCTATCGTAACCGTTTACAGTTGGGTTGGAGAGCACGTCTCGTTCATCTCTAGAGTCAAGAATGTAAATTTGGTTGACACGCGCGTTCTATTAGTGCACACTGACTTGAAGCTGGTTCGTCTAGTCCCCTCTATGAGAAAATATCAAACATATTTGTGGCTCTCTTCATTAATGAAACGTGCATGGAAGTGATTTCTCATCTTCGAGTCAGGACGAAAACAGCTCCTCTATACATGCACGACAGTGTTCTTTGTTTATTTCCGTTTTTGAAGATTGAAGATCACCAACTAGCTGGGCTTGGGATTCGTGATCATGTATATGCATCAATTTCTACCTGTCTTTCAGCCAATGTGTTGGTCATTGCAAAACGAAATTCGCAATTCTCTCCACCGCATCCTCCACATTCTCTGGAAAGATCTGTGGCATAACCCACCAAACATGGGGACGTCCATTATACTCGACCAGTTCCGCAGGCCCATGAACAGCCCAGAGGCGTTTTTCCAGTTCACGAGACGCATGGAGCAGATGGTCCGCGGTACCGACTAGGATCAGCGTGATCTGGGCGCCGCGCACGCTCGTCTACGGACTCGGCGGTGCTCGGCGGCGGTTGTAAAAATGCGGTTCTATACATAGCACGCGCTTCTATCGCTGCGTTGCGTTGTTGGTCGGTCAGAGGCGCGTTGGGAGACATGTTGAGAGATGCTGGTGTGCCTGTGCCTCTATGGATACTCGTTCAGGTTTATATATAAGGGTTGGGGAAGGAAAGTAGTTGCCGAAGCTCGGGACGTAGGCATGACTCATTCCGAGTCGCACATGACCATGAATCACATAGTATCCTGTGCTTGATGGGATTAGATTGAATATCAGGAATGATTTCGCTTACACAGGTGATGAAGGAAGCAAGCAACCTTGCGACGTGTTGAATGTGACTGAGATTGTGCCACCTACGAAAGCTCGGGCGATCAATGAATATTTGAATGTTTTGTACCCCGTAAAACGGGACGATACAGATACTGTTGCCGGCTTGTGCCTTAGCGTGCTCGCCGAGGTTATCATACGCTTGTATGGAGGCAGGACCGAAAGCAATGACACCAGTGGGGAGAGGCCAATTGGAGTGCAAGACCATGAAGTGGGTCAACACCACCGCTGCATGAGGCCTTGTTAGTTCTGCAGATTGGAAAACGGGTACGAGCGTTCACCGTGGTTACAACCCGCGCTATCTCCTGCGACAGTGATGTTCGATGCCTCGTATCCTTGGCTGCTCACAAAGTCTGCAAGGCTGCCGGGAACGTGTTCTCGGGAACCGTGGCAAGACGGTAGCACGGCGCAATAATCATACACGAGACCGAGTCTCTCGTGTCAGTCGCCAATGCACGGAGCATTGTCGCGAACAAGACTTTTACGTCACCTGCTCGCCGCGAGCCTCTCCGTCATATCTGGATTGTTTTATGATCACCCTGAATTATACTTCGAGCATGTATGTTCATCTAATGCTCCTCCAAGCATCGCTTTCAGGGTGCTGAGAAAAAAAAAAGTGCGCAACAGGAACTGTTTCCTTTGGTGCCGGCCCTTGGAATAGGCTTTTTACGCCAGATACCGATGGTAGCCATTCAAGCAGCGATGCCTGCCAAAAATATGGCCACTGCAATGAGCACCCTCATGTTCGCTCGGTAAGCGTCCGTATGTCTCGTCGGTGCACGTGGAGGGGAAATAAACTACAGGGCTGTCAGCGTACTGGGCGGCGCTGTAGGTCTCGCCATGGGCGAAGCGATTGTCGCCCGCGTTCTTCCGCGGAAGCTGTCTGCTATTCCTAATGTGGACAGTCTCGAGCTCGGACGTGGGATTGCCGCACTCAACGACAGCGTCGGTCGAATCCACCTGATCGGTGGCTGGACCATGACCCCATCTATGCAGGATGTTGCGCTTCGAGATGCAGTGCTCCATGCGTGGGCACGTCCGATTGCGTCGGTATGGATGGTGGGAACGGGGCTGGATGGGTTGGCTATGATCTTGACGCTGTTCTTGCGGGAGTACTCGGTAAAGTGCGAGACGGTTAGTGATGACCTCAAGAATGCGGGGTTCGAAATACGCTGGCGCAAGACGTGCAGACGTAGACTCTTGTCAGTGTGATTTGATTCAGGGTCAGTTGAGAGACACTTGGATTCGATTTTTTGGACACATTTGGACTCATACCAGGAGGCCCACAGGGCAACATTTGTTGTACGAGTCTTTTAAGGCTGCACCCTCAGCTTCCTTTCTTCCTCCTCTTGACATGTCTCCCGCGTGTAATATAAGATCACATTGTCCGTGCCTTATAAATTTTCACGTCCTCTCTGGGTCTTGGGGTAATGCCAACTCAGTACCCAGAAAATAAGACCAAGAGGTTGGTTGACGCCGACATACCTATCCTGCGCGTCCACCGCGACGGCGCCCAGCCGTTGTACCACAC